>JACEFO010003016.1:0-197187 GCA_015342445.1 Digitaria exilis
TCCGCCGCTGGTCAAAAGTAGCTTCTTTGCCGTGACTGAGCGGTCTTCAAGTTCTCCCGAATGATCCTACCCTTTTTCTCTGCTTCTTCACAAGGTCAGGGCCATAAGTATATCTCTCGCCCTGCCTGGGACCAACACAACGGGGTCCGACATCTTCTACCATATAAGGCTTCGAAAGGTGCCATTTTTAAGGCTCGCTTGGTAGCTGTTGTTATAGGAGAATTCAGCCAGAGACAAACATTTCTCCCAATTCTTCCCATAATGGATAACACAAGCTCGAAGCATATCCTCGAGTATTTGGTTTACCCTTTCCGTCTGCCCATCGGTCTGTGGGTGATATGCCCGAACTACGGATCAGTTGGTGCCTAGGGACAATTGCAACTTTTCCCAAAAGCGTGCTACGAACGGAGCACCACGATCTGAAATTATCGTCTTGGGTACCCCATGTAGACAAACGATCCGCTCCAAATAAATCTCCGCGTACTTCTTAGCGTTATAAAAGGTATTGACCGGAATAAAATGTGCGGTCTGGTAAGGCGGTCCACCATTACCCAAATGGAGTCTGTGCCCCTGCGGGGTTCTGGGGAAGTCCAACAATGAAGTCCATGCTTATATCTTCCCACTTCCATGAGGGAATAGGTAGAGGTTGAAGCGTGCCTGCTACCTTCAAGTGCCTGGCCTTAACCCGCTGGCATGTGTCACATTCCGACACATACGTGGCAATTTCTCGCTTCATTCGAGTCCACCAAAAGTTTTGTTTCAAATCTTGGTACATTTTGGTGCTGCCGGGATGGATAGAAAATTAGAGAGATGTGCCTCATCCATAATCTTCCTCCGGAGTTCCGTGTTTTAGGCACACGAGGCGATGCCCGAACCAACATTACTCCCTGCCCATCTAGCCGGAAACACTTGTACTTCTCTTTCACCTTCTCCTTGGACAATTTCCTTTTAAGGATTTTAATGCACGCGTCATTTAATTGGGCTACCACAATCTGATCGTGCAAGGTTGGTTCCACTGCAACATGGTTGAAGTACCCGTGTGGAACAATCTCTAAATTGAGCTTGCCATTTCGTGACACAGGGTGTCGGCATAGGGACTCCACGGAAAGACAATGACAACGAGCCTTGCGGCTTAGCGCATCGCGACTACATTAGCCTCCCGGGGTGATAATGCACACTAAGGTCATAGTCCTTTGCTAACTCCCAACCATCTTCGCTGTCTCATATTCAATTGTGCCTGAGTGAAAACATATTTGAGGCTCTTGTGGTCTGTGTATATGTTGCAGGGAACACCCATCAAATAGTGTCTCCACATCTTGAGAGCATGAATAACCGCTGCTAACTCAAGATCATGCGTGGGGTAGTTTTGCTCATGAGGCCGAAGTGCTCGAGAAGCATAAGCAATCACTCGTTTTCTTGCATGAGAACACAGCCAAGACCGGTGCCTGATGCATCGCAATAGACATCATAAGGCTTGGTGCAATCGGGCTGAGCCAAAACTGGGGGCTGAAGTTAATGTCTTCGCAAGGTGTGGAAAGCTTCCTCACATTTGTCATTCCACTCAAATTTAACTCCCTTCTTCAAGAGTTCGGTCATGGGCTTTGCTATCCGAGAGAAATCCGGAATAAAGCGGCGGTAATACCCGGCTAAACCCAGAAAACTCCGAATCTCGTGGACAGAAGTAGGTGGTTGCCAATCTAGCACCTCTTGCACTTTGGTTGGATCCACGGATATACCATCCTTGGAAACCGTGTGACCTAAAAACTTCACGCTCTCCAGCCAAAATTCACACTTGGAGAACTTGGCGTAGAGCTGGTGATCTCTCAATCTCTGAAGAACAATGCGAAGGTGCTCGGCATGCTCTTCCTCATTCTTAGAATATATAAGAATGTCATCAATGAAAACCACCACAAACTTGTCTAGTTCAGACATGAAGACCGAATTCATGAGGTACATGAAATAGGCTGGGGCATTCGTGAGTCCAAAGGACATAACCAGGAATTCATAAAGTCCATAATCGTGTGGAAAAGGCAGTCTTTGGAATGTCACATGGCCTGATTTTGATTTGGTGATAGCCAGAGCGAAGGTCAATCTTGGAGAATACTCTGGCGCCAGCTAATTGGTCAAACAAGATGTCAATACGGGGAAGCGGATACTTGTTCTTGATGGTTACCGCATTGAGAGGCCGGTAATCAATACACAACCTCAAGGAATGGTCCTTCTTCTTCACAAAGATAGCGGGACATCCCCAAGGTGATACACTTGGACGAATGAAACCCTTATCTAGCAATTCTTGGAGTTGAATTTTTAATTCAGCCAATTCATTGGGCGGCATTCTATATGGTCTCTTTGATATAGGTGCTGTGCCAGGTTGAAGTTCAATCACGAATTCAATGTCTCTATCCGGCGGCATCCCAGGTAAGTCATCCGGAAATACATCGGCATACTCACATACCACCGGAATGTCCTTTAGTTGGGTTTCTACCATTGCATAAGCACACGCATCGACACAAGTCCGTTGTGGCAGATATAGCACACTCGGGCCCTGCGTAGGCGAGTTTATCTCAACAACTCGTTCCGCAACATCTAGGACAACCTTATGTTGAGTCATCCAATTGGCTCCTAATACAATGTCAATTCCTTCCATTCCCAGCAGAATCAAATCAGTAGGAAATGTTTTACTTCCCAACCTGATCGGAACCTTGTGGGTGACTTGGTTGGATGCAATTTTACCTCCCGCAGTTGATATCACGTATGATGATTTGGTATGGTACGATTTTAATCCGCATTTCACATGAAACCTTGTGCTTATAAAACTATGTGTTGCCCCGGAATCAAACAATATCACAGCAGGTTGAGTGCAGATAGGGAAGGTACCAGTCATGTCTGGGGCTCCCTCGGGTAAGTCGGCCAAGGTGGTGTAGTTGAGCCGTCCTTGGCGAACTTGCACACGCTGTTGCTGCTTGCCCTTGCCTTGCTGATTTCCCGGGCGCTGGTTTTGCTGCTTGTTCTGCGGGCAATCCTTGATAAAATGATCTTTACTTCCACACTTGAAGCACTGATAGCCGGCTCCAGGGCGAGCTGGCTGCTGTGCATTTTGCCTTGGTGCTTGCTGCTGCTGCGGCGGTGGAGGGAAACGAGGCGCGTTAGGCTGTGGCGGCCTAGCAACCCATCCACCTCCCTGAGGTGCCCTGGACTGTCCCTGCGGTGCAGCCGGGGGAACCAAGCGGAACCTTTGTGGCTGCGCGCTCGACGGTCCAGCGGGAGTCTTCCTCTTCTTTTCCGCCTTGTGCACCATGTTGGCGTCTTCTTGAGCGATGGCAAGGTTCACGAGATCGCCGTACGTGGCAGCACGGGTGGTGGCCAACTGTGCCTTCAACTTGGTGTTCAGGCCACGTCGGAACCTTTCAAGCTTCTTCTCGTCGGAGTCGGCGTGATGACCCGCATAAGGGCACAGACCATTGAAGGCCTGGGCGTACTGAAGCACTGTACGGGTACCCTGGGTCAGCGCCAAAAACTCATTCAGCTTTCGCTCTACTAGACCGGCCGGAATGTGATGAGCCTTGAATGCAGCCTTGAACTCATCCCACTCAACTACATGACCCTCCTGCTGCAGGGCCAGGTAATTCTCCCACCAAAGGAGAGCTGGGCCGCGGAGTTGCTGTGCCGCGAACACGACCTTGCGGTTGGAGGTGCAAGGCGTCGCCAGAATGGTGAACTTGGACTCGATAGCTCGAATCCAGGTGTCGGCCTCCAAAGGTTCGTCAGCTCGAGAGAAGATCGGCGGGTGCGTCGCCAGAAAATCCTCGTATCGGGCCACCTGAGGCTGAGGGGCCCGTTGACCTCCCTGCTGAAGCATCTGCTGCTGCATCATCTGTTGCTGATGCTGCAGGTTCCGGAGAATCTCCGTTTGCGTGGCGTAGAGCTGCTGCCACGTAGGAGGTTGCTGCGGTGGAGGAGGTGGCGGTGGCTGTTGCTGCCCCTCTGGCCCCTGCTGGTTAGCGTTGGAGCCACTAGCGTCGTGACCGCTGCGGGTGATTGCCATCTGCAGCAGGTACTTGTATTAGCCACATTCCATAAGCTTGCATAATGAATGACAAGATAGAACGTGACAATATATTAAGTGTACTGCGCAGAATGGCAAATCAGCACGCAGTTCGGGAGAAAAATCATATCTCCCAACAGGAAACAAGTCAAATGCTCCCATTCGGTCAGTAGCTCGGAAATTTTATGCTCTACAACTTTCATGTTGGGCTCGGAATCAAATTCGGACTGGAACTAAGCCGAAAAATTCAATCTTTAGCTCTCTGCATTTGCTGTTTTTCAGCAGGCCGAGCTATAGTGTTTTGGTTGCCATTTTTATTTCGCTTAACCAATGGGGTTGCAATTCGGTGATCATTTTGTTTGACAAATTCCAAACAACTTTGTAGTTCACATCACAGCCCAGAAATGAATGGAAAACCCATCAATAATTAAAACAAGGTCAGCTGCAGAACGTTTTCAACACAGCTGTAACAACATCATCAAGTTTTACACCACAACCACACCATTAATTTACATTGCCACCAAATAGGAGGAGCTCAACTCCATCTAGCCTATTATAATATGAAGCCAAATCTAGGCCTAGCGGAGGAGTAAACTTGCTACTACCACTCTAAAAATCATCCAAGTTATTAGCGGTAGCCTCGCTGCCCATAGGTGAAGGTGGAGCTGGAAGGGGCGGCATGTCATCCTCGGTGTCCATGTCGGAATCGGGGGCCTCTCCTTCACCATTCCCTCCTTCTTGCTCAAGAAGGTGCTGAGCGTCATGGGCGGCAAGCATAGCATTTGCATGCTCCAAGGTACCATGTACCTCCTCAAGCTCATCTCTAGTTTGTGCTAACTCATTCTGGGTGTTGTTGTGTGCAATCTGGAGGTCATTCAATTGCCTCTCCAAGTCAGCAATCATGGCATCTCTAGTGGTCACCTCAATGGACAAAGAGGTCCTCTCAACCCTATGTCACGGGCGCGAGCCGACATGTCCATGGCAATGTTGAGCATCTCGCTCTGCGACCGTCCAAGAAGTGCCTGCAAACGGTGATAGGCTCGGATCCACCTCATCATCAAAGCGGCTGCTGCGACGGGGCTCTCCGCCATCCTCAAAGGAGAGCTAAGGTAGCGCCTCATCCAGTGGGGATCATCCGGCTGAGTTGGTGGAAACAGCCCAAGCAACTGGTGCTCTACCAAGCTCTGGTTCTGAGCACAAAAAGAACTGATGCCATTCAAGGCAGCTAGCTCACAAGTCGTCTCCATGTGGTGTCCATGAACTTCCACCGTCCAGGTGGGGGAACTAGGACACGACGGGTGGCGATAGACCACCAAACGCACACGGGAACGAGTCACACCACGGTCTCGGATGAGGATTCTCTCATATTGTGGCGGTGTAGGGTAGCCAAGTGCCTGTAGAACCGACCACAAGATGCTAGGGAAACCTTCCCATCCCAAGCAATCAGAGAAGGACACGTCGTTGGGGTGGCTAGCCAGGTCAGCGAGGGCGTCCATCTGAACCAAAAGGAAAAAGGGGCAAGGGTGAGCACCGGGTAGCGCCAAAGAATAAGAACAGATTCTGTGCAGGGTAGTAAAAATTTCAAAACTCGAAATCTACAAGCTCAAAAATTCCCAAATTTGGCCAGGACATTGTTTAAGTAATTCCTAACAAGTTTCATTTTGGAGGTTTGAGCAGAAACTGTCGTTAAGATGGTGTAAAAATTCAATTTTTATCTCACTATCCCCAGAAATTTCCAGCAGACAGGGGGTTACCATTTTTAGCATAACTCCAATTTTACTGAACCATTTTCGTTGAAATTTCTCCAGCATTTACTCCATAATATTTATGACAACTTTCGTGTTGAACACTTTTTCGTTCGACAACGTTTTCAGTTTCGAATTAAGGGTGCAACAGATTGTTCTCAGCAGGATTTTTGGGTTGTGATTTCAATTCCTTTGATGGCGGTTCGATTCGGTCACTTATTAAAATCCATGTCAATTCAGTGAGATGCAATGCATGAGCGGCCTATTCGTTCTCTCCAACACACATGCCAATAACTTTTGGCTTACGAAATTAGTGCCGGTGGCTAGGCAATATCCGTCTCTCCCTATATTAACTAGTCGAACTTCTAACCGTCTCAACATACGGATTCGCGGTTAGTGTACCTGCAGAAAATTTCATTTCAGAGCATGTATAATCAACCTTTCGTGCCAGCACTCACGAAAGCGTCTCCATTCATTACCACCCACTATATAGAGGTGGCACCCGAACGTTTAACATTGAACGGGCAATGTTCATATGTCACCAAAGCGACATATTGACAGTTTCATACGCTAATAGAATAGCGTATTGACTTTGTGCCGCCATCATATTTGCATATGATGCCGTGGTACGCTACAGCAATCGCCGTACCTTGCGCCCACCATCCTATTCTATTTTCATACGCCATCACAGCGTATTGACTATGTGCCGCCACTATATTTTCATATAGTGCCGTGGTACGTTACAGCAATCGCCGTACCTTGCGCCCACCATTGCGGAAAGTAAATGACAGAATGAAATGTGCTGGAAGTCAGTATAATATATTATTTGCCACCTATCATATCGTGATCCCTTAACCCACATAGGCTTCACACTCTAGATAACATCCTTAGCGGTCCTAACAACAACCTTCCACCGAAAAGCACGGCGGAAGTACGAGTTGGCAAATTTTATTCCAAAAATATTTATTTAAGGTTTGTTGGTCTCTCCGGTGCGCTGTTTCGGCTCTGATGCCAGCTGTGGCGGTTCCACTCCGAAATTATTCCGAGTTAAGTACCTTGGGACCACTAATCACGTAGTCAGGCACTTAATCCGGAATAAGCTGGAGCGCCGTCGGATTAAACCCGATTAAACCACGTACTTTTCTCGATCGAAACAACAGCACGCCCACACGAAGGTGAGTTCCAGAGATAACAACATTCCACAAATTAACTTACACAAATAGGTATTACAAGTTATTACAAACCAGGTTCAAATTTAAATCAGAGTACAAGTCTTGCAGCGGAATTTAAAAGTTCAACAACTGAAATTAACGTTCATTGCAGCGGAAGATAAACATCTAACGACGATACAAGCAACTCCGTGCTGAAGCCTGCCACGAAGCTACTCCTCCCGATCCTCGCCAGAGGACGGAACCCATTCGATGTGCCAGCCAGGTGGAACCTGGACAGGCCAAGACAAAGCATCGACATCCAAAGGAATACCTGTAAAATAATGCCACAAGCAAGGCTGAGTATACTAATACTCAGCAAGACTTACCCGTCGGGTGAAAACTACATCACCGACATCTAGACAATGAAAGGCTTTTGGCTAGTGGGTTTGTTTGCCAAAAAGCAACTAAATAAGTCCTTGCTTTCAAGTTTTAGCATCATATTCTAGTAAATTTAACCATTCTAGATTAGCATCCTCTCTAAGCATACAAGTGGTGCAATACAATTTAATTCATACAACAAGTTCATAAATCTCATAATTCCACTTGTTACTCAATGTAGCAGGGCGGTCAAGCAGTCTCATTAACCGCGAGAAGCGGACAGTTCGAACCGAATTTGTGCTACCTGGCCAGGGAAAACCCAACACACACGGATACTCTGCCTGCTATAAAAGGTACAAGCATTTCCCAACCTTTCCCATCGATCCACAATTCGGAACCGGGTCCACTTCCTTAGGATAAAGGTTTACTGCTTCACTCACAGCATCACGCATATATCCACAAGTGTACGGCAGGGGAAACAAAGTTTCCAAGGAGAGATGGCTATCGGCCCTAGCTGCTTCAATCTGGTACCGGGCTTACCGGCTCCCATATACCGGCATGCATGTGGTACGTTCAAAAACTTGACACACTCAACCACACATTTCGACCTTAAATCAATTATCATACACGGACGGGAGATCTACATCTATCATCCCGCCCGTCAATCCTTATGATTCCAACATAAGTAAAGACAAGCAATTCCTATGTCTCGCGAGTGACAGGAAATCACTCGACTTGTAACGGACCTAAAGCAATGCTCTATCGATCCTTTCATACTAGTATTGCAATTCATAGGTACTAGGAAATGTGCAGCTAAGGTATTCAATCAACTCCTTGAAACGTAAATGCACAGACATAGAGAATTCAAAGTGCATAATTTGGTAAAGTTAGGTTATGCTCCGGGGCTTGCCTTCTTGCTCGGACTGGGGGTTAGCCTCCGGGTTGGTCACTTCTACACCGGCACCGTGCTCCGGGACTCCTTCCTCGTCTGCGGGGATGAGGGTGTAGTCGCCGTCTGGGATAGCGCCTTCTACATGATATGCATAACTTAGGGTGGCTGTTCTGGAATTTCAGATTCCATTTATTTTATTCTATCTAACTACAAAAAGGTTTATTCTTTTATATAAATCGATTTCCATCTAGATTACTTCGCATTTTTGTTTCTCCATTTCTGTTCATCATTTTTATCTATAAACTTTATGGCAGCTACTGGAGTATAAGAGCTAAGCTCACTCCAAAATTTAGCTAATTTTGAGCTACACATAATTTATAAAAATTATATCAAGTTGCTGCCAGCAGAATTGAAATTAATTCATATAAAATTGAAAATTCATCCATTTCAGGAGATTTTCCTACCAAAGCTAGGCATAAGCATGAGGAGGGCTCCGGCCAAGTGATGGCTCAAAATAACCCTTGGGTAGTCCTCAATAATTTTCCATCCAAAAACACATATTTAATTATTTACCATCCTAAGCTGAGCAAAAATTAAGTTTCTCATTTTTCACAGGTGTGCTAACGAGTTTTTAGTCCTCAGGAGCAAAATGATGATTTTTCACTGCCCAGATTATTTTTAATGATTTCTGCACTGCAAAAAGACAGAAAACCTATTTTAATTCATAACAGGAGCTGTAGTTCATATTTTTAAGTCCCCTTTGGACACAAGCTGTCCCAAGTCACTACAAACAACATATCCAAAGCTCAACCCTAGCGTAGCTCTGGATTTGAAATGGTGCACAACTTTAGGTTTTCATAGTTTGAATTTTAATTCACATACAGTTCGTCAAAAGTACAAACATGTCTAATAGAGATTGTAGTTTAGACTCTCAGGAATCCAGAGAGTATTTTTTTGCATTTTTATGATTTTTGTACGAGTTTTAATGGATTTTACAAGTTTCGGGAAAAATCAAACCTAGACTTAAGAATCTTTTTACGCAGAGAAGCCTAGATCTTTCAAAACTTCGCGAACCAGTCCTGCACTTTTGCACAGAGGCCCTTAAACAAAGGTAGACGATGAAGAAAGGTCCCTGGGACCTCGCCGGAGTTGCGCCGGGCAAACTACGGCGAACTAGGCACGGGGAAGTGGGGGGAAATGATCCTGGGCTCACCACGAGTCGTTTGAGGACGGTTTGGAGGCTGGGGGAGGTCGGAGTTGTGCCGGCGACGAGGAGGTGGCGGCGCGGCCGCCGCGGCTTCTACGCCGGCGAGCTCGGGGTCGTTCGCGGAGGGGGGAGAGGTCCTTGAGCACCAGCAGAGCTTGGGGAAGCTAATGGCGTGCTCGAGGAAGCTCGGGGACGGCTCGGAGTAGGGTCTCGACGTGCGGGTGCTTCGACGGCCGGAATTCGCGATTTGGGGGAAATCGCAAATTCTCGCCGGAGAAGGGACAATAGCTTGGGGAAAGTTGGGGGTTTTGGAGCTGGTGGAGTGGACTAGCTCCGTGCGGGATGGATTGGGGAATGGTGGAGCGTGGACGAGGAATTTCGCGAAGAGCTTGGGTTCGGCTTGCGCGTCGCGAGGAGGAAGAAGACCGAGCGAGCGCGGGGAAGTGGAAATGACCAAGTGAGCGAGTGAGAGGAGGGGTGGGAGTGCGCGGTGGAGTGCTTGGGCACGCAAGGGAGGCACTGTGCGGCCTCGGGAGCGTGCGAGCGCGTGGGTGGCTGTCGCGGTCGCCATTGATGGCGCGGCGAGCTCGAACAGAGCGCGCGCGACACGATTGGGCGAGGAAGATTGTGGCGTGATCGCTGGGGATCCTCCACAGTGCTCCTTGGCGCGTAGCGAGCGAGCATCGCGACTGCGGGGCGGCGCTGCGCGGCTGCGACCAGTGCCGAGCGAGCTTGCCATGATGGCGCTCCGCGGCGCGAGGCAGCAGTGCGCCGTCGCCCGCGAAGTGACGGTACGGAAGGCTTGGACAAACGCGTGAGGACAAAAGCTAGCTGCCGCCACAGCTCGGCCGACCCGACGCGGTCTCCGCCACACGCCGGCCACGTGGCGGCCGGACTCCGGCCGGAGCAGAGCGCGCCAGGGGCGAGCTGGCAGCCCCGTGGAGCTCTTTGCCCCTTTTGAACTTTCTCCAAAAATTTGAGCTGAACTTCGAAACGTGTAAAATTAAAAGTTGGAGTTTGAGGTGCGGGACACAACTTCCGAGCTTGGACCGGGCACTTCGACCAGGCGCTACGGCGCTTCGAGCTTGAACCGCAAGCTCGAGCTTGCCGAGCCTCGAATGGTCGGAAACGCCACTCGAGGGTGAGTGCCCCCCCTCGAGCTTGGCTACGAAGCCTCGAGCGTGACGGAACGTCGCTCGAGGGTGAGTCCTCGAGCTTGGCTGCGGAGCCTCGAGGGTGACGGAACGTCGCTCGAGGGTGAGTCCTCGAGCTTGGCTGCGGAGCCTCGAGGGTGACGGAACGTCGCTCGAGGGTAAGTCCTCGAGCTTGGCTGCGGAGCCTCGAGCGCGACGGACGGCGGGGCCTCGAGGGTCCTGTCGTGCAGCCTCGAATCGTGACGGAAACTACCGGCTAGGCTCGATCGTCACGGACATAGCTCGATCGTCACGGACATACTGACTAGGCTCGATCGTCACGGACATAGCTCGATCGGGACGGATTTTTACGGCTAACCTCGATCGTGACGGACATTCCCGCTCGAGGGTCACCGATCGGCGCGAACACCGTGGCGAGGTTGTCGCGAAGGGCTGTCCGAGATGTTTAAGTTTTAGTTGGGTGCCAAACAACCCTTGTTTTTGAGTTATAATTGAATTTTTGACGAATTTTTGAATTTCAACCCAATTTCCTGTTGCATTGATTTTAATTGCACTTTTTAATTCTTTTGACATCAGAGATGTCACAAGAACCTTATCCAGTAAGTTTCCCTGAAGATCACCTGCAATGGAGTGAAAGCTTGTAGTATATTGTTAAAAACCATATCATTTCTACATAGCCAAATTGTCCCGCATAAACTGCTTGCTCCAACCAAAATATTGTACTTAAGTTTCTTCTCCACCCCGAATAACCAAGTTCCAAACAAATGTTGAAAACTAGAAGGAGGTGAAATATTAAATGAAACTTGTACAATGTGCCATATTAATCTCTCAACATGACAATCAGAGAAAAGATTTTTTATATTATCATTTAAATTACAAAAACAACACTTTAAACTTCCCTTCCATTGTCTTTTTGCAAGGTTATCTTTGGTAAGAACTATACCTTTAATCAGGTACCATATAAAGACCTTTATTTTTAAGGGCAACTTCAGCTTCTAAAGAATATGTTCCGGGGTACAACATCAGGTGCAGCAAGTGTTCTATACATAGAACGTACTGTAAATCGGCCATGTTGTTGTATCATCCATCTAAATGTATCTCTTTGAGTCGTTAATTGGACATTCATAATCTTGGCCACAAGCTGATGCCAGGCTATTAGATTATTTCCAACTAGTGGTCTTCTAAAAGCTACATTTAGAGGCCGTGATCCAAAAACAGTAGCAACCGTAGCTCTTTTCTTGCGTACTATATTGTAAAGACTCGGAAATTGATATCTAATTGGTGTGTCATCGAACCAAGCATCCTCCCAAAATCTAATTTGAGACCCATCACCTAGATTTAAATTTAACTAATCTTAACCGGTCATCCTTGACTTTCATATGTCCAGACCAAAAATGAGAGTCCCCAGGCATATATTGAACTTGGGTGACTGACCTCTATCTCAAATATTTATTTCTAAGGATTTGTTGCCACACACCATCCTCATTCATGAGCCAGTACAACTATTTACTAAGCATACATTTATTTTGTAGGCCAAGGTCCATGATTCCCAGACCCCTTGGTCTTTTGGTGTGCATAAAATTACCCATTTTGTCAGTCTATGCTTCTTTTTATAGCTATCACATTGCCAAAAGAACCTTGATCTATAGTAGTCTAATCTCTTTAAGATCTCTTTAGGTACTTCAAAAAAGGATAGCATGTAGATGGATAGGTTACTGAGGATAGAATTAATTAGAACCAAACGACCACCCACAGAGAGCATCTTTCCTTTCCACCTGCTTAGTTTCTTCTGAAACCTCTCTTCTATCTCTTTCTGGTCAGAGTTTCTTAATTTTCTATGATGCATAGGAATTCCAAGATACCTAAAAGGAAAATACCTCATATCACATCCGAATATTTGGGAGTATTCACTTTCAAGGTCCTTAGCTGCACCATAACAAAATAGTTCACTCTGATGGAAATTAATTTTGAGGCCAGATAGTTGCTCAAATGCAGAAAGTAAAAGCTTCAGATTTTTAGCCTCTTCCAAATCATTTTCCATGAAAAGGATAGTATCATCCGCATATTGTAGAATGGACATGCCATCAGCAACAAGATGTGGAACTACTCCTCTAAATTGTAGAACATCCTTTGCTCACGCTATAAGAAAAGCTAACATATCAACTACCATGTTAAATAACACAGGTGATGAGGGGTCTCATTGTCTAACACCTTTCCTGGAATTTTTTTTTCTCGAATACGCAGGAGAGCTGCGTATCATTATATTAGTAGAGAGAAAAAAAAACGATCCCTTACAAGCCTTACCCCCTCACTCCGGATCGAGCTGTGAGGGGTTGTTACAAAAAGACACTGGTGTGACCTGTCTAACCAGCTTTGGATACTGACCTGACCTCCCACACTACCTTCTAAAGAAACTATCTCACCCCCTCGGCCTGCCCAATACTCAAGGAGGCTAGCCTCCAAGCACCAGAGGTGGTGTTCATCCCTAAAAACCCTTAACAGCTCATTCATGCAGGGGTTAGCTCCCTCAAACACGCATAAGTTCCGATGCTTCCATAGCAGCCAAGCTACCAAAGCAATTAGAGAGTTGAATCCTTTTCTCTTGGACTTCTGAACTTTCTTGGCACTCTTTCTCCACCACTCTGCAAAGGAAACCTCCTCTTGTGATGGTGTACATTCCTGTAGGCTTAGAGGAGAAAAAACCTTAAACCAGAATTCCCGTGCAAACACACACGTGGTCAGAATGTACTGGACATTCTCCGCATCCTGATCGCAGAGAGGGCAGAGGTTAGGATGTGGCAGGTTTCTTTTTGCTAATCTATCTGCCGTCCAACACCTATTACGCACTGCTAGCCACATGAAGATTTTACACTTTGCCGGTGCCCAAGTCTTCCAAATGCGCCGCCATGGCTCAAAGGAGATGGCTCCATTAAAGAAAGCCCTATATGTCGACTTTGCTGTGTATTGGCCAGAGATGTCAAACCTCCAGACATGGGTGTCTTCGTCTTCATCCAGTCGAATTCCACCAAAGTATTAGCCAATTGGAAGAGTTCAAAATACCGGCCATTGAGAGTCCATTCTGTATGTCCTCTGTCCAGCTCTGATTTGGTAAGGCATCTGCCACCTTTCTTTGATTCTGAATTCTAGTTGGTACAGCAGCCACTACCAAGGGTGCAAGGTCAATAAGTGAACAACCCATAATCCATCTGTCTTTCTAGAAAAGAGTGTCCCTGCCATTACCAATTTTGGTTTCCACAGCAATCTGAAATATAGCGGTCACATATGGATGTACAGGAATATCAAAGTTGTTCCATGATCTGTCCTTGTCCGTTTTTCTGAATCACAACCATCGGACCTGTAGTGCCCAGCCCATAATTTGGAGATTGGGAATTCCCAGGCCTCCAAGATCCAGGGGCCTTTGAACCTTGTCCCAGGCAACCAAGCAGCTTCCTCCATTTACTTGCCGCCGACCTTTCCAAAGAAAGCCTCTCATAAATTTGTTAATGGCTTTAAAAAACCATTTAGGGACATTGATGGCGATCAGCACATGAATCGGCAGAGCTGACATCACGAACCTGACCCAAACTGCACGCCCTGCCATATTCATGAGGTTAGCTTTCCAACTTGGCAGTTTGTCACCCACTTTTTCAATCCAAGGAAGGAGATCAGCTTTCCTCAATATTCTAACTGAAATTGGCAATCCCAGGTACTTGCAAGGAAATTCAGTAATTGTGGAGGCCAAGGAGGTTGTAATTTCGGAAATCTCTGGTTGAGCACACTGAATTGACCAATGGCATTATTAACTTTGATGCCTACACTGCCTTTTGATGTGACTTTATTGATCCAAGCACAAAACTATGGAGAAAAGCCTTTCATCCTCAACACTTGTTGCAAGAAAGGCCATTTCACTTTGTCATATGCTTTTTCAAAATCAAGTTTGAGGATGACCCCATTTTTATTCTTCCTATATAATTCATGGATAGTCTCATGACGGATAACTACTCCTTCCAATATGTCTACCTGGTATGAAAGCTGTCTGTGAAGGTCTATATAATTTGTCCGCTATCAAAGTTATGCGATTAGTAAGAACCTTGGTAAAAATTTTAAAACTATCATTAAGCAAGCAGATGGGCCTATAGTGTTGAATCTTAATAGTTTCAGCCTTTTTGGGAAGGAGAGTAATCACCCCAAAGTTGAGACTATGAATTGATAAATTTCCTTTATGGAACTCATAAAAAAGATGTACCAAGTCAGGTTTGATAATTTCCCAGAAGCTCTGGTAGAACTCAGCAGGGAAACCATCTGGTCCTGGTGCTTTGTTACATTCCTTATAGAACCGAACCATAAAAAATCATGTATCACCAGAGACAATTGAGCGATGAGAAATGTAGTCAAGAATGAGGTACTCAAGCTTTTTTGCACGCAGGCATCATCTACCTCGTGCAGGATTGTGAATTGATCAGCCCAGTTCAAGTGGCCCCCAAGAAAGGAAGTCGTTCATAATAAGAGGAAGGCACCCATGCCTCTTGGGATGATCACCAGATGGAGAATGGCCACCTCCTTCGGCCTTTCGAGGGTAGTTACTTGAATGGTTGGCTGCTCACTCACTCTCTCGCTCCCTCCATAGATGCTCTAGTTATCACAATGCCTCGTCAGCCACATGATCGGAGAAAGATTGCTTTCACCTGTCCATACCCTGTGGGTCTTTGACCACACCTACATCATTTGAGACCAATTGGATAGCCTTCATTCGAAACCAAGTGACAAGCGACACATGTGACTATGGCAGTGTTGGATCAATGCAAGAAAGATCATATTTAAAAGCATTGACAAAGCTCAACGACAACGGAGAAGGAACTTCATCGTTGAGAAGTTTAGACCGTACTTGGTTGGTGCTAAAGTGATAGTATACATGTACCATGCTACACTAAGTTACTACTTAACCAAGAAGGAAGTTATGCCACAACTCTTCTGTTGGATTTTGGCCCTTCAAAAGTTGCAAATCAGAGTAAGAAGGGAGCAAATAATTGTAGCGAATCAGCTCTCAAGATACAAGTGGATTCTATGAGATGATACTCTCTCGATGGTCACTACATCCTAGTCTATGAGATACATACTTGGATAATTTAATGGTGGCCATATGTATACCTACTGGAGAAGAAGTTGATTCACCGCAGATTTGACTTATGGGAATTCCTATCAAAGTCAGTGTTGATGGTTTACTCCACCGCTGCATCCCTCAATGTGAGACCCGCATGGTTCTTCATCGTGCCAAACACGCTAGTAGTTGTGTTGTCCAAGAACACTGGGATATCAATACCCATGACGCTTTGCCCACCGAGAGGTTAACCCATTAGTTGAAATAGCACATCTTTGTGGTCATGGGATAAATGTCCTAAATGGGATGAAACACTTCTTGTGTTGCGACTGACTCGAAGAATCCAAATACTTAAACAATCATACTTCCTAACTTTGGAACTCCAAGAGTCAAGATTAGAGATGCAGGCTCACACTCCATAAGATCTTTTGGAAGTGTATCAGTAGATTGGGAGTAAACCATCAGATTTCCACACCCTACCATCTCCAAACAAGTTGTTAGAAAGAAAAGTTTAGCAAGAAATTCAAGAACATTTTGCAAAGTGAAGACCATGGGGCAGGATGAGGAGCAAAGCATTGATGCACTTTGAACATATAAAGGTGTTGATAGGTATGACATCAAATCAGCTGGTCTATGGCAAAACCTGCCATTCTCCCGCAGGAAATCAAATCCCATAAGGCAATAGAGCGGTGAAATACATAGACCCAATCAGCCGGAGTAAGAAAAAACATTGGCTAAGTTAGAGAATGGAGGAAGAAGGCCTACCACAACTCTACAAGTTATGGCATAATAAGTGGAGCAAGATCAAGCACATCAAAGGGGAAATGAGGTATCACTCTTTTAATTTCTACATTCTTTCGCTTGATCATGGGAAGCCTATCTCTTTCTTAAATACCTTCCCCTCCAGAGCAATGCCAAGGATCTTTTCTTGGCCTTTGGCCCATTAAAATATTCCTCCACGTAACATACCAGAAGTCGAAGAAATGGACATCTACGAGTATCCGAGCTAGAGCCATAGTGCATGGTCATGGCTGGACCAAAACCGTGTCGTTATCTAAGTTTAGGTTTGGGTGCTGCATTTTATTTCCCTTTCAAATCATTTGCTTTCCAATTTTGGTTTTCTAGCAGTACCCCTATTTCCATTTTTATAATAATAAAGTGAGATAAAATGTTGCTTTGTTCAGACCACACCATTGGTGGTTGGTGCACACTTGTGTGCCAACCACACCCATGTTCTAACTCTACACCGAGTGCGCAGAATTTCAAAGCAAGCAACACATCAAGGAACCTTTTGACAAAGATGAGAGTGAAGTGATGCAGCCAAGAGCCGAGCGGCCAAGTGGCCGGCCGGCCAACACCTATGTCAAAGAGATCAAGTGCAGAGCAAAGTGGGACCCTAGAGCCGAGTCCGCTAAAGTGGAACCTGAACTTTGAGTTCAATCCACAATGGCAGGACGGCTGGCCTACACTAGGCTGGCCGTCCCCTCATGGAGACCACCTGCCGCAATCCAACTTCACATGGAGGTTTGTGACCCCTTCGTCCTATCCTTTTATGGTTTTTATTCAAATTCACGCATTAGACAAAAATTTAAAATTTGAATGACACACCATGAAAGAGATGAAATCATATATGATTATCAATAAGTTTTATTTCTTATGCAACTACCTTTGTACCTTTGGAACTTTATGATAGGATCACCTAATCATTTACTTATTGACCCTTATGATATAATGACATGAGGGGCTTGATCTTTTCTAATTCAAAGTCTTGGAGAGTTTTATTTTGAAAATATAAAACTGAGGCAACTCTCATTCATGCTCAACTTTGCCAGGTCCTATCCAGAGCCATCAGCCATACATATACATGATATAGTTTTGAACCCACATAGCTATCTTGTACATTTTATGCTTTATCAAACATCTTGTCTTTTGAAACATGCATGTTCTTCCTAACACTTTGGTCATTCACGTACACGTCCATTGAATAAAGTCCATAAAATATGGTTCTCAAGCAGCTCTTCATTCCCCTGAAAAAAAGGAAAAGGAAAAGAAAAGAGAAGAATGGGAAGTCCTACTCGAGCAAAAAAAAAACTTGTGACAAAAGGGGAAAGATGGAAGAAGCTAAGAATCAAATGCCACTCAAGGACAATTATTCTCCATTTACACTTGCACTTGACCAAAGTATTTGGTTGACATGATCTCTCAGAGACAAGTTATTTGATCTCGCAACATAGATGGAAAAGTTATGCATTTATCTATCCCTTACCTTGAACTCCACATATAACCTTTGTAGAGGTAGGAGAGGCTTCACCAAAAGCCTTTGTGTGGATGAAACACCTTGAGCGACTGAGTGGCTTGAGAGAATAAGAGTATGACTCCAAGTTTTGAAAATCTTACAAAATCGCCTAGTACTGAGAAGGAGAAATCATGCTTTCCATTGATTTATTCTGAGTTTCAATGAGTGAAAGATAAAGTGTTAGCCACCTAGAATCTAAGGTATGAGGAAAAGCTTTGAAATAATTCTTATGCACACTTTGATTTCATGACCATAGGCTTTGCTTGATCCTCCAGACTTAAGTTTACCGTTTTCTAGGGACTAGCAAAGTCAAGGTGTGGGGGTGTGTTGGCAGCCACTATATGCCACTTTTGGCCACCAACCTTTTCAAATAACGATGGAACTTGAGTGATGCAAACATAATATTTTATTTAAACTAATGAGTTCCATGAGTTTTGTGTCCCAACATGTTTTGCAGGAACTATATGTAATATGGTACACAAATACAATTATTTGTGAAGTATAAGTTGAGGCCATACAAATCAATGTTCATTCTAGACATGTCAACAAAAGTGACACTTGTACATGGTGCAAAAGTTACATAAATAATATATTACAGCACCAAGTTGAAGGGCTCTTTGAGATGATCGAAATGGATACTTGGATCACCCAAATTGGAGTCCGGACGGCAAGGTTATGCCTCCTGGAAGATCAGCGGCGCAACCTGGCTGGCCGGCTGGCCACAGAGGCCGTTTGGGCCCAACTTTCACCTGCATGCTGAGGAACACATGTGCAAGTCAAATCCATTTGCACTTCACTGGGAGCTTGGTCGGATATTGCTGCGCTAAACTCCTCGGTCATCTTCACGGTGCTTGACATCTCCCTCTTGTTGGCTAGGATGTCTTTGAAGTAGCGGGAGTATGTCGGGACTTGGAGCGCGTCCAATAGCAGCATGTTGATGTTGAACCTACGGACCACTTCAACAAACTTTTCGAAGTGCTCATCAATTTTACCTTTGTTGTAGCACGACCTCGGAGGTAGAACTCTCGTGTCATCATCTTCTATCTCAAACTCTGGCTCTATGGCCTCTATCTCCGGCGTGGGGGTAGGCACTTTCTCATTTGTAGATATCTCCACTTCAACTCTAGGCTTGATCTTTATTGCCCCCACCGCTTGCATAGGTTCTTCAGTCTCCTTTCCCGAATGAGTTTGGATTGCCTTAGCCTCCTTGAGGTTGTCCAAGCAACTTCCCTTCATTGCTAGGGAGGTGCGAAGCGACTTGAGACACTTGCGTCTCTAGGATCTTCATCATGTTGAGCACTTGTTGGTTAGAACTCCTGACCTCCATTACCTTGCCATCAATGTTCTCTAGGATCTTGTCCATGGTCTTAAACTTGGTGAAGGTCTCCTTGTTGAACTTGCCTTGCTCTTCCATGAAGTCCTTCAATTGTAAACGAAGAGGCACCGCATTTTGTATGGAATAGCTAGCATTAAATTGGGGTCTACCTTGCCCATAGCGAAAGTTGGAGGACGGGGGCCAATCTCCCTTCTTCATGTAGTCGAGCATCTTGGCCTCCTCCGGACAATTCTTCCCAACGTGGCCGAACTCACCGCACTCTTCACAAGTGGACATAGCCTCGGCCACCTTCAAGTTGATGGTGTGTGCATTTTTCTTGTACGTCTCCATCTTCTCCAATCTTCTCATGAGCGAGTCGATCTTGCCTTCAAGTAGCTCCTCATGCTCCACTTGTAGAACTCCCTTCACGTTCCCCACGGGCACGGCCGGGGTGAGGCACCTTGAAGCTGCCCATGCGTCATTGTTCGCCAGCTTATTGAATAGCTTGAGTGCTTGAGTAGGGGTGAGGTCGATGATGGATCCTCCCGATGATGCCCCTTGATAAAGCATTGAGGCCTTGGTAGAACTTTTGCACCACATCTTCCTGCGGGAACTTGTGTTGCAGCACAACGTGGAGGTAGTCGTTGAAGCGCTCATATGCTTCGCCTATGGTCTCCAGTGGGGTTTCCGTGAAGTTGGAGATCTTGTTGCGCAATACTTGAGTCTTTCCCGGCGAGTAGTATTCCGTCATGAATGCCTTAATCAACTCCTCCCAACTTTGCATTGTAGCGGGTAGGAGCAAGTGAAACCATTCCAACGCTAATATGGTGCACAAATACAATTATTTGTGAAGTATAAGTTGAGGTCATACAAATGAAGGTTCATTCTAGACATGTCAATAAAAGGGACACTTGGACATGGTGCAAAAGTTACACAAATCGCATATTTGACAACACCATGTTATTGGGCTCTCTGAGATGATCGAAATGGACACTTGGATAACCCAATTTAGAGTCCGGATGGAAACGTTATGCCACCCGGAAGATCACCGGCGCAGCGTGGCCGGCCGGCTGGCCACAGAGGCTGTTTGGCCCAACTTTCACCTTCATGCTGAGGAACACATGTGCAAGTCAAATCCATATGCACTTCACTCAATGGGTGCATCCTATGGTCCAAAGGCCAAGGCCATGGATTGATGGACCCACATGTAGCAACTACCTTCATCTTTTGGAGCGAAACCGCCTCTCTACACAACATGCATGCGTTGATCAACAAGTTGGTGTAGCAGAGTGCTGAGACGTGCCAGAGCTGAGCCGGCCGGCCTAAGCCAAGTCGTTCGGCCTATAATTGTCATATTCAAGGCAAGTGTCAATCCCACCAACAGGAGGAGGAGATCAGGAGCGTCCACGAGAAGGCGGTGCTGAAACAGATGAAATCCCGGGCCGGCCGACCTAGGCCAGGCCGACCGGCCAGCTTCGTGGGAATCAGACGACCAGAATTCGCGTCGGAATCACTCTACCTATTGGCGTCGGTTCCACGGAGGTTACCACTACTTCCAACGAAGTCCCTGATGCCAAAGGAGCTCCAGTTGAAGATGAGAAAGATGAAGACAGTAACGGGTACTTCGTTGCTACCTGCGATACTGCCGTAGTTGTCGTTTGGCAGGGTTGCTCCCCAACGACTCAAGTGATTGGTGGAAAGGAGAAAGGCGTGCTGCAGTTTCAGAGCGGAGGTCATGAACATGAATTTCTAGAGAAGGCTGGCCACACTTTTTGTTTCCCGTTTATGGAGGAGTTGTGCCAGACCGATACTGAAGCCATCCTGCAGAATGTGCAAGACTTGGCTATGAAGACTTACGTGGCTGCCCGGTGTGCTTCTTGCTCATTCTGGCAGGACCTTGAGAACCTCCGACCCTACATCAAGAGCTCCGACTGCGAGAAGGTGCTGAAGCTCGAAGCTGAGAAGGCGAGGCTGTCCGAGGAACTGGCGCAGGAGAGGGAGCGTAGCGGTGCTCTCAAGGAATTGCTCCAAGTATTCGTGAGTGTGATTTTTAAACTGGAGAGCTATATATTTGAATGAAATCACAGGTCTGAATGGTGGTTGAGGCTCAAATTAAACTTATTGGACTGGAATTGTGAGGTCACATTTGTAGGAAAATAATAAGAGAAAAGGAAAAAGAGGAAAGAAATGAAGGAAACATGAATCTATGTAAGTCTTATAAAGGTGGTTTTTGGCCAACTTTGGGGGCCAATTAAGGAAAAATTAGTGCAAGAATATAGGTTCTTATCTAGGAAAATGGATCCCTTAAGGGTTGCTTAATACAGTTGAGTAGAAGAGGATGAGAAAAATCATAATTTGAATGCTGGATTTAAATTTCAAAGGAGGCTAAGTTGAACAGTATTTGGTGATTATACTGTGAAGTTCAGAACTTTAATTTGAGCTGTTCTTCGATCTTTGGTCAGACAACCTTTAGGAGAATGGAAGATGGAGGATAGTACTACAACTTCAATTCGAGGGTTGTGTGACATCTCTGATGTCAAAGGAATTAAAAAGTGCAATTAAAATCAATGCAACAGGGAATTATGGGTTGAAATTCAAAAATCCATCAAAAATTCAATTTTAATTCAAAAACAAGGGTTGTTTGGTACCCAACTGAAAACTCAAGATTTTTGTACTAAACTTGAAAATCTCCAAAAATAAAAGTTGTTTGTCATCACAAATAAACCCTAGTCACTGTTGGGAACTTTTGAAAATTTGCAGTTTAGTCCCTCAAAAACTCAAATTACCTTTCTAGGCACCTTTTTGTTTTTGGGTTGTTTGAGCTCGAAAAACTTGGAATTTCAGGTTCACCCCAAAAATAAAGTTGTGTCCCATCTTCCAAACTGCAACTTTTATTTTTACACTTTTTCAAGTTCAGTTCAAATTTTTGGAGAAAATTCGAAATTGAAATCGGAGCTCCACGGGCATGCTACAGTGCTCCTGGCGCGCGCTGCGCTGGCCGGAGCTCAGCCGCCACGTGGCCGGCGAGCGGCGCAGGCGGCGCCGAGCTGGCCGAGCCGCGGCGGACGCTGGCGCCTGTCGCCTAGCTCCTGTCTCGCCCTTCCCGAGCCGTCACTTCGCCGCCGTCGCCTCGCCTCGCCTCGCGCCGCGGAGCGCCATCATGCGGTCGCGCGCCGCCGCGGTCGCACGCGCGCTCGCGTCGCGCTGAGCGCCCTGCAGGCCGCGATTCCCCTCCACTTCGCGCCAAATGCACTGTTGAAGATCCCCGCGACGTCACTCGAGGATCCCTCGCCCGGTCGAGTCGCTCGCGCGCTGCCCGAGCTCGCTCCGCATTCATGGCGGCCTGCTCGCGCCGCGCCGCGCGCTCGCTCGCTCCCGAGGCAACACAGTGCCACTCTCGCGTGCCCAAGCCTCCCACCGAACCCCTCTCACACTCCACTCACTTGCTCGACCCACCAGTTCAGCTCCTCGCGCGTTCCCCCATCTTCTTCTTCCTCGCGCCGCGCGAACCGAGCCGAGCTTCTCCGAGAAATTCACCCTCCACACTCCACCATTCCCAAATTCGTCCCGCACGAAGCTAGCCCTCTACCCCAGCTCCAAATCCCCCCACTTTCCCCTAGCTATTGTCCTTTCTCCGGCGAGAATTGGAGATTTCCCCCAAATCGCGAATTCCGGCCGCCGGAGCACGCCCACGTCGAGACCCTACTCCGAGCCGTCCCCGAGGTTACCCGAGCACACCATTAGCTTCCTCGAACTCCACTGGTGCTCTAGGACCCCTCGAACCTCGGCGAACGACCCCGAGCTCACCGGCGTAGAAGCCGCGGCGGCCGCGCCGCCACCACCTCGTCGCCGGCGCAACCCCGACCATCCTCGGCCTCCAAACCGTCCCCAAACGACTCGTGGTGAGCCCAGGTTCCTTTTCCCCCACTTCCCCGTGCCTAGTTCGCCGCCGTTTGGCCGGCGCAACTCCGGCGAGGTCCCAGGGACCGAACTTCATCTTCTTCGTTTGTCTAGGGGTCTCTGTGCAAAAGTCCAGGGACTCGTTCGTGAAGTTTTAAAAGTTCTAGGGTTCTCTGCGAGAAAAGATTCTTAAATTTAGATTTGTTTCTCCCGAATCTTGTAAAATCCATTAAAAATCGTAAGAAAATCAGAAAAATGCACAAAAATACTCCCTGGATTCGTGAGAGTCTAAACTACAATCTCCTTTAGACATGTGTATGCTTTTGATGAACCGATTTTGAATTAAAATTCAAACTGTGGAAATTGAAAGTTGTGCACCATTTCAAATCCAGAGCTCCGCTAGGGCTGATCTTTGGATATGTTGTGTGTAGCGACTTTGGAGAGCTCGTGTCCAAAGGGGACCTAAAAATATGAAATGTAGCTCCAGTTATGAATTAAAATGTGTTTCCTGTCTTTTTGCAGTGCAGAAATCATTAAAAATAATCTGTGCAGTCAAAAATCACCATTTTGCTCCAGAGGACTTAAAACTTGTTAGCACATCTGTTAAAAATGAAAAACTTAATTTTTGCTCTGTTTAGGATAGCAAATAAATAAATATGTGTTTTTGGATAGAAAATTATTGAGGACTGTCCAAGGGTTATTTTGAGCCACCACTTGGCCAGAGCCCTCCTCATGCTTATGACTAGCCTTGGTAGGAAAATCTCCTAAAATGGATGAATTTTCAATTTTATATGAATTTATTTCACTTCTGCAGTTAGCTGTTTGTTATATTTTTAATAAATTGTGTGTAGCTCAAAATTAGCTAAATTTTGGAGTGAGCTTAGCTCTTATACTCCAGTAGCTGCCATAAAGTTTATAGCTAAAATGATGAACAGAAATGGAGAAACAAAAATGAGAAGGAATCTAGGTGGAAATTGAATTATATAAAAGAATAACCTTTTTGGTTAACTAGTTAGAGTAAAATAAAGAAATTCTCAAAATTCAGAACAGCACCCTAAACTTGTGAAGAAATAAATAGAATTCTTTTATATATGTACACAATCACCATCGAAATCAATAAAACTATTTCCACACCTACACCTTGTTTTTGTGAAGAGCATAGTAATGCTTAAGCATGTCTAGGTGAAAATGGCCTTAATCTTAGAATCTATAGGCAGCCGCCTTAAACTATGCATCTCATGTAGAAGGCGCCATCCCGGACGGCAACTACCACCTCATCCCCGCAGACGAGGAAGAAGTCCCGGAGGAAGGTGCCGGTGCAGGAGTGACCAACCCGGAGGCTAACCCCCAGTCCGAGCAAGAAGGCAAGCCCCGGAGCATAACCTAACCTTTACCAATTATGCATTATGACTTCTCTATGCTTGTGCATTTACGTTCAAGGAGTTGATTGAATACCTTAGCTGCACATTCCCTAGTACCTATGAATTGCAACACTAGTATGAGAGGATCGATAGGGCATTGCTTTAGGTCCGTTACAAGTCGAGTGATTTCCTGTCACTCGCGAGACATAAGAATTGCTTGTCTATACTTATGTTGGAATCATAAGGATTGACGGGCGGGATGATAGATGTAGATCTCCCGTCCGTGTGTGATAATTGATTTAAGGTCGAAATGTGTGGTTGAGTGTGTCAAGTTTTTGAACGTACCACATGCATGCCGGTATATGGGAGCCGGTAAGCCCGGTACCAGATTGAAGCAGCTAGGGCCGATAGCCATCTCTCCTTGGAAACTTTGTTTTCCCCTGCCGTACACTTGTGGATATATGCGTGAGACTGTGAGTGAAGCAGTAAACCTTTATCCTAAGGAAATGGACCCGGTTCCGAATTGTGGATCGATGGGAAAGGTTGGGAAATGCTTGTACCTTTTATAGCAAGCAGAGTATCCGTGTGTGTTGGGTTTCCCCTGGCCAGGTAGCAAAATTCGGTTCGAACTGTCCGCTTCTCGCGGTTAATGAGACTGCTTGACCGCCTTGCTACATTGAGTAACAAGTGAAACTTTGAGATTGATAAACTTGTTCTATGAATTAATTTGTATTGCACCACTTGTATGCTTAGAGAGGATGCTAATCTAGAATGGTTAAATGTACTAGAATATGATGCTAAAACTTGAAAGCAAGGATCTACCTTTAGTTGCTTTTTGGCAAACAAACCCACCAGCCAAAAGCCTCTCATTGTCTAGATGTCGGTGATATAGATTTCACCCGACGGGTAAGCCTTGCTGAGTATTAGTATACTCAGCCTTGCTTGTGGCATTGATTTACAGGTATACCTTTGGATGTGGATGCTTTGTCTTGGCCTACCCAGGTTCCACCTGGCTGGCACATCGAATGGGTTCCGTCCTCTGCCGAGGATCGGGAGGAGTAGCTTCGTGGCAGGCTTCAGCACGGAGTTATTTGTATCGTCGTTAGATTGTTTTCTTCCGCTGCAATGAACCTTTTAATTCCGCTGTTATAAACTTAAATTTCTGCTGCAAGACTTTCGTACTCTGATTTTAATTTGAACTTGGTTTGTAATAACTGTGATACCTATTTGTGTAAGTTAATTTGTGGAATGTTGTAATCTCTGGAACTCACCTTCGTGTGGGCGTGCTGTTGTTTCGATCGAGAAAAGTACGTGGTTTAATCGGGTTTAATCCGACGGCGCTCCAGCTTATTCCGGATTAAGTGCCTGGCTACGTGATTAGTGGTCCCAGGGTACTTAACTTGGAATAATTTCGGAGTGGTCCGCCACAGGTTGGAGCAAATTCATGTTCGAATTTTGGAGCAATTTGAGTTAAAACACTCAGGTTCAGAGTTAAGCTTTTAGAGCTAGTAAACAGAGAAGAGAAAGGGAGAGCAGTACGAGAGCAGAGCCGGGTGGTGCAAGCAGCGCTCGCTGCCACACAGCAGCTTGCCGCCGGCGCCGTTGCTCTGGCCACGTGTCGTGAGTTATGAGGAGGGCAGGGAGGTGGCCTTGCTTCTACGCCAAGGCTTCAGTGAAGCCTTCGTTTTAATGAAGCGGTGTCCTCATCCCTTGCCACCTTTTTCCTTCATCGGGTCGAGCTTCTGGCCGTCGCCACCTATGCTTCCCATCGAGCAAGCCTTGCAGCTGCTCCTTCCTATACTCGTCACTTCTCCACTTCCTCAGTGTTGACGCGCTTCTGGTCAACACATGGAAGCGCTAGATCACGCGGTCGTCGAATTCTCCTCGCTGGAGCTTCTGGACGCAGCCGGTCAGACCGCCTGTAGGGGCCGGTCAGACCGCCTGTAACAGAGGCGAAAGCCTACGATCACAACCTCGGGAGGGACCCCGTCAGAGGCTGCGAACCTAGGGTTGTGCTAAGGTCGGCAAGGCCACTTAGAACGTCCTAATACGCCGTAGAGACGAAGAAGGAAAGCACAGGGGTTGGAAAAGCTAGGGGTTGGAGATAAAAGTAAGACCATGATTTGTACGATTGGGTAGAGGTCCTCAATCGGCCACGACCCTTTATATTTATAGGGTGGGGAGGTCTTGCCCCGCAAGGAAGCCCTTGTACAGATCTAAAAATGTGTAAAACCCTGATTCTACTCGGACTCGGGGACAGGCGGTCAGACCGCCAGGTGGTTAGACCGCCTGGCACATTGCCAGATCGGCTACAGGGCCCAGCCGGTCTAACCGCACGTACGGGCGGTCTAGACCGGCTGTCCCAACCTGATCGGCTTCAAGCCATTTTTGCTCATCAACATATGCCCCCTATTTTTTGGTAAAACTTTATTTACCACAAAACATTTAATCAGACCAAGGGCGACCCTCTATTGTCGGTCATTTTTTCTCTAAGGGCGATATCATTTATCGGCCATATCCCTTCAAGCATGTTGCCAAACACTTGGATAGTATCTCTTCAAGTACTTCCCATTGAGTGCTCTCGGCAACTGAAATCCTTGCAAAGTTTCCACCATATAAGAATTCCCAGAGCAAACCTTTACAATACCATATGGTCCTTCCCAACTTGGCGACCATTGGCCAAACTTGTTGCTCTTCGTTCCTATAGGTAAAATAGACTTCCTTTATCCTTTTCAATCTCCTCCAAAGCCTCCAAATGCTTGTCGGTCACTTCATCAATATTATCCATCATCAAAGCACAATACGTGCTAGCATCAAGATCATTTTGCTTAGCCAATCTTTAAGCGGCCAGATTCACCTCAACGGGCAAAACAGCCTCTTGACTATAGAAAAGCTCAAATGGAGTAACCTTTGTAGCTCCATGTCTAGAAATACGATGCGCTCATAATGCTTCGGACAACACCTCGTGCCATTGTTTAGGATGATCTTCAATCTTCTTCTTTATGAGCTTAATCAAAATCTTATTGCTAGACTCGGCTTGGCCATTAGCTTGATCATAATCTGGAGATGTATTGAGCAACTTAATACCATAGGATTCAACAAACTCACATACCTCCTTAGATATAAATGAAGTCCATTAATCCGTCGTCAATGTTTCAGGAATCCTAAATCTATGAATAATACGCTCAGTAATAAACTCAATCACCTCTCTATGTGTCATGTTCTTGTGGGGAACAGCTTCAGTCCACTTAGTAAAATAATCAGTAGCCACAATCACAAAACAATGTCCCTTGAATGACGAAGGATGAATCTTACCAACAAAATCCAAACTCCATCCTCTAAAAGGCCAAGGCTTAATGATTGGATGCATCAATGCAGCAGGCGCTAACTGAACATCCCCGAGCTGATGAGGACATGACACCTTTGGATATGAGCATTGGTTATAAGGTGAACTTGTTTCTCCATTTGTATGATGATTTATTATATAATTCACTTGGTTCCACATGTACCTGTCATTATTTGATTGAAGGCACCAATGTGTTATTACAATGTCCTCGCGGGCTTGTTAGTCACACATGGGACCCAGGCCCAAGATGGAGTAGGCCCCAGGCATATGGAAAGAGCTTCAAATATGTTCAAGTACGTCCTCCACCTTGGCCACCACCTTAGGAGACCAGCAAAGGCACCCAAGTCAAGGTGGAGGCCCAATACAACTCAACTTCGAGTCCACCTCAGAGTTCAGGAGCTGTCTTTGGTAAAACGGACGCCCAGGCCACAAACGGAGTCTGATTTCGACCATCCACATATGGTTGGAAAGAAGATTTCATAGAGCTTCCAATTGTATTGGTTTGAAGCCCAAATTCATCCTGAGTCGTCGGGAATCATCCAAACAAGTGGCGTCCAGAATCTATCCCGGTGCTGCGTCACCGTCTTTTGGCCTTTGGGCCATGTATCGTCATGAAGCCCATTAGGGGGCGTGAGCAGGGGGTCATCCACGACCCTAAGCTCTATAATTCAGTAGCCGCTGCCTTCCTTAGGTTTTGGGTTCTGCTTAGATTAATCTGTCCAAGAACAGTTTCGCCGTTGCATCGGTTTGTGAGACCCCAACTCGTGAGATTAATCATACATCTACAATTTGGTTGCATCCTACTTTGTTCTTGCTTGTGTTCTTCGATTCGTAGGCAGGGATTAGCCTTCTTGGCGAGGTCGACCGTGCATCCGTCGTCGATAACCTGAGGAGACGTGATGCTGCGATTGCGGGGCTCAGAATGTGTTTGTTCGGAAGCCGGATTGACATGTGTCGTGACTCTACCAAATCATCGCTTATCTGAACCTTTCTGAAGATCGGGAACCCTAGATTCTATCAATTGGTAATCAGAGCTTCAGGTTTACCGTCAGGTTCACCCTTACCCTAGTTTAGTTTGTGTCATTCGTCCTAAAAATCTAGAAAATTGCCGTACAAAAATATATGTTCTTCATTGTTTCCTCTGTCCTATAACCCTTTGTGCCCCTCAATTTTTTTTTTCAGATTGCTTCTCTGAATTTTAGTCCCACACAAAGTCGTTTTGTTCGCTGTCCTAATCTTGTTCATCGGTCAAGTTTTGAGTCAAGTCAGATCCTAGTGTTGTGGCGTGTGAACCTTGGTTATATTCTTGGGATTAATCACCCTGGGAAGTTTTGCATGTGACAAAAGAAAAAAAAGGAATCCTTGCTGCCTGCACTAGGGAGACACAGGGCCAAGATAGAAATCAATTCAAGTTGCTATTTTCCTTCTGTGCCAAAACTACTCATGATATAGCTGCTATGCGGCAACAATTAAACAGTCCAAGTCCTTTACTGCAGCCTTTTGTTCCTTGCAACGCCTTGACACCAGTTCTGGATTGGACGAATTATTATGTGTTCTTTGTATATAGGCTTTGTTCCATCTGATAAATCCTAGTCCTTGCTAGGTGCTTGTCTGCCTTGTCTGCTGGGCATATAGAGTTGAACTTATCTCTTTCTTTTGGTCCCGCAGCTGCAACATGTTCTTGAGTTCTAATATATCTTCTTTTGGGACACTTGCTGAAACGTAAAAGAATAGAAAAGAAAAGGCAAAGGTGCTGAAAAAAAAGAGCCGCACAAAAAAAAAAGAAAAAAGAAGCAAAAAAAAGGAAAAAAAAGAAGAACAAAAATTCAGAAGTGCTTGCATCCTTTTGAGTCCTTGTCTGGTTATATCTTTTGCTTGCTTGAACTAGGTCGGAGATCATTTTAGGCCGGTGACATAGACTAGTTTGGGACTAATTTTCAGCTTTGCAATTTCTGAATTGAATTATTAATATTCATTGCTACATATTTTAGGCTTTCCTATAGCTCCATATATTACTTTTGGACAACACAGTTTTTACCCTTGCAATCGCTGGATCACATCTTCCAGGTAATCCTTTGCTTTGCTGGTAAGAACCTTGTAAGACCATAGTAATGTGCTTCCTTTTGCTGTGTTGATTGATTGAGAGGCACCATCACATCTGCATAGGAGATTATTAGGGATCATTAATTGTTGTCATTCTTCTATGACTAGTATTTTACAGGACAATATAGATATTATAGAACAACATGTGCTCAGTTCTTAAATGCATAAGGCGGAACGAAATCAAGTCAACAATTTGTTCCAGACTTTCTTTGTGGTGAGGAATCGACGTTGTCGTGTCATCATTGACCGTGATAGCAGCCGCAACATTGCAAGTTTAGAGTTGGTCGAGAATCTTGGCTTGACCACTGAGCCGCATCCATCTCCGTACTACATCCAATCGGTAAATTCTTGCGATATCATAGAGGTAAATAAGATTGCACGTATAGAATTTTTTATTGATGTTTACAAGGATAGTGCAGAATTTGACATAGTACCTTTGCAAGCATGCAGTTTGTTATTTGGTGAACCATGGATATCTGAAATTAATGTTGTGCATAATAAAATTGCTAATGATTATTCTTTCAAATATAAAAGCAAAAACATTATTCTTAAACCTATGACTATTGCTGAAATTTTAAAAGAAGATCTCATGAGAGCAGAGAGAAGAAAGAATGAGCCTTTTAGAAAAGAATGGGCAATTTTAGATGTTACAACACCTTCATCTAAATCTGAATTTTTACGAAAAGATCTTGTTATTTTGCCTCTTGTTGGAACTAATGTTATGCAGCATATACCCAAACAACAAGAAAATGAGGAGCTCACAACAACATATGTAGATTCAGGACCTTCTTGTCATGATGCACCGTTGGCTGCTGCTGCATATGAGGCCAAAGCTGTTACACATGGTGCTACAATCACGGAAGGTGAAAATTGTGATATGCTGAATTTTTCCTCCGATCGTGCTAATATGGAGCAACTGTTAGTGGAACCTACTCTTGATTTACCTTTGTCACAAGATGATTGGCTTGATATTTCTTGTGATAAAGAAGAGTTGTGCGCAAATGATTCATATATTGCTATGGCACAACTAGTCCATACTAATGATAATCATGCTTTGGAGTCATATACTTGTGCTGAAAATAAAATGTTTGTTCCTATTACTTGTGCACATGAAGAACAAAAAATTGCTATCTTCTTTAAACACTTTGGGTTATATTAAATTTGATGTTCTATGTACCTGTCACTATTTGATTGAAGGCACCAATGTGTTATTACAATGTCCTCGCGGGCTTGTTAGTCACACATGGGACCCAGGCCCAAGATGGAGTAGGCCCCAGACATATGGAAAGAGCTTCAAATATGTTCAAGTACGTCCTCCACTTTGGCCACCACCTTAGGAGACCAGCAAAGGCACCCAAGTCAAGGTGGAGGCCCAATACAACTCAACTTCGAGTCTACCTCGGAGTTCAGGAGCTATCTTCGGTAAAACGGACGCCCAGGCCACAAACGGAGTCCTATTTCGACGATCCACATATGGTTGGAAAGAAGATTTCATAGAGCTTCCAATTGCATTGGTTGGAAGTCCAAATTCATCCTGAGTCGTCGGGAACCATCCAAACAAGTGGCATCTAGAATCTGTCCCGGTGCTGCGTCACCGTCTTTTGGCCTTTGGGCCATGTATCGTCATCAAGCCCATTAGGGGGCGTGACAAGAGGGTCATCCACGACCCTAAGATCTATAATTAAGTAGCCGCCGCCTTCCTTAGGTTTTGGGTTTTTCTTAGATTAATCTGTCCAAGAACAGTTTCACCGTTGCATCGGTTTGTGAGACCCCAACTCGTGAGATTAATCATACATCTGCAATTTGGTTGCATCCTACTTTGTTCTTGCTTGTGTTCTTTGATTCGCAGGTAGGGATTAGCCTTCTTGTCGAGGTCGACCATGCATCCATCGGTCGATAACCTGAGGAGACGTGGTGCTGCGATTGCGGGGCTCAGAACATGTTTGTTTAGAAGCCGGATCGACGTGTGTCGCGACTCCACCAAATCGTCGCTTATCCGAACCTTTCGGAAGATCGGGAACCCTAGCTTCTATCACGAACTTTTGACACTCTTCACATTCTTTGTAGTAACGAAAACAATTGGCTATCATTGTAGGCCAATAAAAACAATCCCGCCTAAGGAGCCACTTCATCATTCGAGCCGATTGATGTGTACCACAAATCCCTTCATGAACATCTGCCATAGCCAACTTAGCTTGATCAGGATCTAAACATTTCAAAAGCAATCCATCCATGGTCCGATGATATAGCTCACCATCAACCAAAGTAAATTTGAAAGCCCATCGTCGGACTTTTCGATCCACTGTCCTACTAGTATCCTGCAAATCCTCCACCAAAGGCTTCCTCCAATCACCAGCATCAGCCACAATAGATTGAGAATCATTAACAGCCGAATCGGTGTTTTCAGAGGTACAGGCGGTCAGACCGCCTGGGTAAGAGGTTAGACTGGCTGTGCCGGTTGGACCGGCTGTAACGGGTGGTCGAACCGCCTGTTCCAGAGCAGAAACGTTGGCTTCACAAAATATCGGCTTCTTTTCATGAAAATTTCTTTTCTGAACTGTATAGCCTGATGCTTGCTGTGCCAACGCATTAGCTCCTGGATTCTCTTCTCTTGGTTCATGATAAATCACAAATTCATCAAAGCAAGTTATAAAATCTAAGAACTTATCAAGATAAGCATTTAAAATCTCATCCAAGCATTGACAAACTTTAGATACTTGCTGCACTGCCAATAGAGAATCACCATATGCTTCTACATGTTTCACTCCCATGTCATGTAAAATCTCCAACCCGAATAACAAGGCCTCATATTCGGTTTCGTTATTAGTGCATTTATGATCTAATCGGTTAAGAGCTTCAAAAACAACACCGTTTGATGATACAATAATAACACCAACTCCGCAACCACTTTTGCAAACCGATCCATCAAAATGCAATTTCCATAAAGTAAAAGTAATATAGCCGATATTGAAATCAAAATGCTCATCAATCCTATGTTCAATAATAAAATCGGCAATAATTTGTCCTTTCATAGATTTCAATGGCTCAAAGACTAAATCATATTCTATCAAAGCATAAGCCCATTTGCCGATTCTACCGCTTAGTATAGGTCTATGCAACATGTATTTAATTATGTCGGCTTGTCTAGCAACTATGCAAGTATTTAAAAATAAATAATGCCTTAACTTTGTACAAGCATTATATAATGATAAGCATAACTTTTCTATAAAAGTATACCTTGTTTCAGTGTCCAATAATCTTCTACTTGCATATGCAATAATATATTCCTTTCCTTCGGTCTCTTAGATCAAAACAGCTCCAATAACACTTTCTTCGGCCGCAATATATAATTTGAAAGGAACCCCTCTCTTAGGTGCCCGAAGAACCGGTGGCAAAGATAAATAACGCTTGATCTCATCAAAGGCCTCTTGTTGTTTTGCCCCCCAAGTAAATTCAGCATCATCTCTCAACCGAAGCAAAGGAGTAAAAACATTCACCTTCCCCGATAAATTGCAAATAAATATTCTCAAATAATTCACCTTTCCTAAGAATTTCTGCAACTCTTTCTTAGAGCTAGGCACCTGCAACTTGTCAATAGTATCGGCCTTTTTCGGATCAATCTCTATGTCATGCTCGTGAACTATAAAGCCCAAAAACTTACCAGTCGATACACCAAAAGCACATTTGAGTGGATTCATCTTTAAACCATACCGGCGCATTCTTTCAAATGCAAGTCTTAAATCGGCCAAATGAGAAACACTTCCAGCCGATTTGACTACAATATCATCAATATAAACTTCCAAGATAGTACCAAGTAAATCATGGAAAATCAAATTCATCGTCCTTTGATAAGTAGCACTAGCATTCTTCAAACCAAAAGTCATAACAATCCACTCAAATAAACCAACAAAGCCTGGACATACAAAAGCCGTTTTGGATATATCCTCTTCGGCCATAAATATTTCAATGTAACCAACATTACCATCAAGAAAGCTAATCATTCTATGTCTAGAAGTAGCATCGATAAGCATATTGGCTATTGGCATAGGATATTCATCTTTAGGAGTAGCGCGATTAAGATTCCTAAAATCAGTACATACTCTAATTAGAATATCGACAAGGCCTAATAAACTTTGCTTCTATTAACCGATTTATTTCTTCTTTAACTCGGTCATAAATTTCAGGATTAAAACGCCTAGTTGGTTGTTTATAAGGTCTAAAACCAGATTTAATGGGCAACCGATGCTCAACTAGCTCTGGGCTTAAACCAGACAATTCATGATAATTCCAAGCAAAGCAATCGACATACTCCTTTAATAACTTTATTAGCTCAGATTTAAAAGCAGGATCTAAATTCTTGTTTACAAACGTCGGCGTGGGTATAGAACCATCACCAATGTCTACCTCTTCAAGAGGATCGGGCTACGTAAAACCACATCCTAGCTTGCTTATATCATCAAAATCTTCAATACCTTCACACATATCGTTCTGATGCGACCGATAGTACTCAATTCTCTGCTGCAACCACTCTCGATTATCCATTAAATCATATGTGATGATTTAGCCGATTGTGCATCGGCTTTATGATAGCAGGGATGAAGCCATTCTTAGTACATCTGATAAACTCAAACTCAGAAAGATCTAAGCCTAAAAAACATCTAACATCACCATGAATGCCAATCAAAGAGCTATCAGCTAAAGCAACACAAGCAGAAGTATCACCATGCACAACCTCTACATCATCATCTATCCACTGAATCAAACACTGATGCAAAGTAGAAGGAATACACTGATTCGCATGAATCTAATCATGACCCAAGATTAAACTAAAGTTACCTTGAGTCTCAGCGACGAAGAAAGCAGTAGCCAAGGTCTTGCTCCCAATAGTAAGCTCCATAGAAATCACCCCCCCGGCACCAATAGGCTCTCCTCCTCCAATGCCGCTGACGGTCATGTTGGTCTTCATCAGCTCCGAATCTGAACCACAAAGCTTCTTGTACAAAGAATAAGGCATTAAGTTCACAATAGCCCCTTCATCGACCAACATCCGTGAGATTGGCTTCCCGTTGATTTGTCCCTTCAAATACAAAGCCTTCAAATGATTATCTTCAGCTGTAGGCTTCTGAAATATAGCTTCCTTGGGACCAAAATCAAGATGGGCAACCTCCTCCTCCGAAAGCATGTCTCCATTCACAGACATATGAAGCACATTCACATCAAGATTCTTGCGCTCTGGAGAAGAACTGTAATCAACAAGCTCTTCATCGTCCTTAGCAATGGAACCGATGGTAACTTGCTGTCACAAGCCGAAGAACCAGAAGAAGAAACACCGGGCGCTTCTCCATCACCCGTTCTGACCGACTGTACAGGCGGTCTGACTGCCTGGGTCACTGTCTCTAAATGACAGGCGGTCTGGACCGCCTGTACAGCCGTTTAGACCGCCTGCGGATCTTCCTTCAGCTTCCACTCTTTCTTCTGGGGAATCATGGGCCTACTCTAGTTGAAGAATTCATCTCTCTGCTTCTCCAACTCTTGCTCTTGCCTTTCCCGAAAACGAAGTCTCTGAAGCTTTCTCTTCTGCGTACGAGTCAAACCTTCGAGACACCACTTCGGAAGGAAACGCTGTTGAGTCTGGCTAGCACTAGACCCCTGATCTTCCGCCACCTTTCCACTGGAAGTCGGATTCATACCCAGACTTTTCTCAATAGGAATATCCATAGTCCCAACTTGAATAATATCGAACTCAGTAGTCCTCTCTGAGTCCAAATCCATGTTCTGCACCTCCTCCTTCTTCTTGGGTCGATAAACCTTCTTCAGAGGAGCCTTTGGTAGTTGACCGTGATGAGTGGTCTGACCGCCTATAACAGCCTAACAGGCGGTCTAACCGCCTATGACCAGTACCCTCGACCAGATTGGCGAAAAGCCGATTGGTCTCTACCGGGATATACGATCATGTCCTACACACGTCTTCTTGGACTTTCTCAGCCAGGTTGAAACAAAGGCTGCACTGTTGAATGATATGGCACCCACATCACTCCATTGTCATCCCACACCGGATCCAACTTCATACAAGGAGGTGAAGGAACCCTCTCGTTCTGGATCGGTGATGTCATTCTTTTTTAACGGTCGATCGCTCGGAGCGGCCTTCTGTTTGGTGTACTTATCATAAAACATATCAAACGTGACTTTAGGCTTCTGAATCCCTTGTTCTTTTGCCACCTTCATCTTCCAAGTACCAACTTCTGGACGCTTCGGAATCAGCATCTTTGTGCGTCCATGGGGACAGGCGGTCTGACCGCCCGGCACAACCGGTCTGACCGCCAATATGTGGCGGACCACTCCGAAATTATTCCAAGTTAAGTACCCATGGACCACTAATCAAGCAGTCAGGCACTTAATCTGGAATAAGCTGGAGCGCCGTCGGATTATACCCGATTAACCACGTACTTTCACGATCGAAACAACACGCGCGCCCACACGAAGGCGAGTCCACGAAATTACAACATTCCACAATTTCGACATACATAAATAGTATCATAAAGTTATTACAAACCAAGTTTGAATTTCAAATCAGAGTATGAGAGTTCATTGCAGCGGAAATAAATCTAACGACGATACATAGCCACACCACGATGAAGCCGGCCATGGTGCTACTCCTCCCGTTCCTCGGCAGAGGACGGAACCCACTCAACATGCCAGCCAGAAGGAACCTGAGTAGGCCAAGTGATGGAATCGACTGCCACATCCATAACAGTACGTAAAATAAATAGCCACAAGCAAGGCTGAGTATACTAATACTCAGCAAGGCTTACCCATCGGGTGAAAACTACATCACCGACTTCTAGACATGAGAGGCTTTTGGCTGGTGGGTTTGTTTTGCCCGAAAGCTACTAAGAGTGGATCCTTATTTCCATGATTTTAGCATCAAATTCTAGTAGACTTAACCATTCTAGATTAGTATCCTCTCTAAGCATACAAGTGGTGCAATACAATTTAGTACATACAACATGTTCATCATCCTCAAGTTTCACTTATTACTCAATGCAGCACAGCGGTCAAGCAGTCTCATTAACCGCGAGAAGCGGACAGTTCGCACCGAAATTTGCTACCTGGCCAGGGGAAACCCAACACACACGGATAATGCTTGCTGTAAAAGGCACAAGCAGTACCCAACCTTTCCCATCGATCCACAATTCGGCGCCGGGTCCATTGCCTTAGGATAAAGGTTTACCGCTTCACTCACGGCATCACACATATAACCACATGTGTACAGCAAGGGAAACAAAATGTTTCCAAGGAGAGATGGCTATCGGTCCTAGCTGCTTCAATCTGGTACCGGGCTTACCGATTCCCATAGGTCGGCATGCATGTGGTACGTTCAAAAACTTGACACACAGAACCACACGTTTCGACCTTAATCCAATTATCATACACGGACGGGAGATCTACACGTACCATCCCGCCCATCCATCCTTATGATTCCAACATAAGAAAAGACAAGCAACTCCTATATCTCGCGAGTGACAGGAAATCACTCGACTTGTAACGGTCCTAAAGGCATTGCTCTACCGATCCTATCATACTAGTATTCAAGTCATAGGTACTAGAATCATGCAACTAGGGTATTCATATAACACCTAGAACGTAAATGCACAAGCATAATAAATTCATAGTTGCATGAATCAAAAGTTAGGTTATGCTCTGGGGCTTGCCTTCTTGAGCTAACTGACTGTCAGGCTCCGGGTCAATCACGACGACATTGGCACCACCCTCGGGGACTTCCTCTTCGTTGACGGGGACGAGGTTGTAGGTACCGTCAGCGAGAGCGTCTTCTACATGAGATGCATAACTTTAATGAGGTTGCCTATGATCTAAGAATAAGGCCTTGAAGGCCATATTCACCTAGACATACTAGTGAACTGTTTTCTCCTTCACAGAATTAGAGGAGGTGTGTGGAAATTTTTATGTCTTTATGATAGTGATTGTGTACACATATACAACATTTCAAATTATTATTTTTAAGCAAGTGTGCAGTTCTGGAATTTAGATTTCACATGCTCCATATTTAATTAATTATCCAAAGTGTTCTATTTCTTTTTATAAAACTCAATTTTACTCTAGCTTCTTCTCATTTTTGTTTCTCTGTTTCGGTGCATCCTTTTTATCCACAAACTTTATGACAGCTACTGGAGGATAAGAGTTAGGCTCACTCCAAAATTTAGCTAAAACTGAGCTACACAGAATTTATTAAAAATGGAACAAGTTGCTGTCCCAGAAAACAAGATTAATTCATATAAAATCGAAACTACTTAAAGAACAGGAGATTTCTTTGCCAGAGCTATGCATGAGTGAAAGAGAGGCTCTGGCCAAGTGGTGGCTAAAAATAACACTTGGACAGCCCTTAATAAGTTTCTATCTGAAAACCAACATCTATTTATTTGGGAGCCTAAACAGGGTCAAAATTAGATTTAGCCTTTTTACCACATGTTCTAATAAGTTCCTGGACCTCTGGTGAAATATGGTAATTTTTGGCTGCATGGATTATTTTTAATAATTGCAGAGCTAAACTAGAACAGGAATCACAAAATAAATCATAACTGAAGCTACAGTCCATAGTTGTAGGTCTCCTTTGGACACAAAGTGTCTAAAGGCATCACCAACAACATATCCAAAGTTAAGCTCCAGAAGAGCTCAGGATTTCAAATGGTGCACACGATTCTAAAAACTGAGTTTGAATTTTAATTCAAAAACTATTTCGAAAAAGTGTATACATGCTAATATGCGATTGGAGGGATGGGGGTGAATTTGCTCCGGTGCTCGAGCTCGGCTCTTGCGGCCAGAGGTTGAAGAAGGGGGTGCGCGAGCGAGGAGGAGGGGAACTGGCAGTTCGCTGGCTGAGGGAAGGGTGCAAGGCTACTCGGTGAAGTGTTGGAGCATGCTAGAGTGGGCTGAGCTGCCTCGGGGTCGCTCGTGTGCATGGCTCGGGCACGCAGGCTGCCATGAGTGCGCCTGTGAGCTCGGGCAGCGCGCGCGAAGCGGTTGGGCGTCACGATCATGGCGTGAGCGAGGGGAGATACACCGCAGAGGCTTTGGCACGTTGCGAACAGGAATCCGACCATGGAGCGGCTCAGCGCGGTGCGCGCGCGGCCGCGGCCGGTGGCCGAGCTCTGCTCGCCATCATGGCGCTCCGCGCGGCGCGAGGCAGCAAGGGTGCCGCAGCACGCGATGTGACCGTACGAGTAGCCCGACACCCGCGCGAGGACAAGAGGAAAGCGCCGCCGTGGCTTGGCCAGCCAGGCGAGGCCACCGCCGCTCGCCGGCCACGTGGCGACCACTGCCGGCCTGCGCAGAGCGCGCCAGGGCGAGATGGCAGGCGCCCGTGGAGCTCCTCTTTTCTCTGTAGATTTTCTCCAAAAATTTGAACTGAACATTCAAATGTGAAAAAGTAAAAGTTAGAATTTAAGATGTGGGACATAACTTTCTTTTTGGGGTGAACCTGAAATTTCAAATTTTTCAAGTTCAAACAGGCCATTTTCGAACAGGCGTTCAGCATGGTGTTTTGAGTTTTTGAGGGGCTTAACTGCAAAATTTAAAAAAGTTCTCAACAGTGACTAGGCCTTATTTGTGATGACAAACAACTTTTATTTTTGGAGATTTTTAATTTTAGTACAAAATTCTTGAGATTTCAGTTGGGTGTCAAAAAGGCCTTGTTTGAAATTTAAATTTCGAATTTTGATCAAATTATGTGTGCTACCACCATTGCTGTCATTTTATGATGTTTTGATTGTGTTTTTAAGGTACTAAACATCAGGGATGTCACATCCTACCCCCCTTAAAGGGAATCTCGCCCTGAGATTTGATATTGCTTAGGGACATGGTAGAGAGAGAGGTACCTTGGTCTTAGGAAGGATGTCGGGGAAGTTCTTTTTAAGATAGTCCTTGGTTTTCCATGTGGCTTCATCCTTAGAGTGATGACTCCACTGAATTTTATACATTTTAACTTCTCTTCTTTGTGTTTGTCTCTCCTTCTCATCGAGGATCTTGATGGGATGCTCATCATAAGAGAGATCCGGTTCAACCGAGAGTTCTTCTTGCTCAACAACCTCGGTCGGGACACGAAGACATTTCTTGAGTTGGGAGACATGGAATACATTGTGCACGGCGGAGAGCTTCTCGGGAAGCTTCACACGGTACGCTACCGGTCCACATTGTTGACTGTTTCATATGGGCCAATGTAGCGAGGTGCAAGTTTTCCTTTCAATCCAAACCTTAGCACCCCCTTGGTCGGGGAGACCTTGAGATACACATGATCGCCGACTTCGAACTGAAGTGACTTTCGTCTTTGATCAAAGTAACTCTTTTACCACGATTGTGCGGTTCTCAAGTTTTCACGGATGATCCTAACCTTTTCTTCCGCTTCCTTAACAAGGTCAGGGCCATACGTGTACCTCTCGCCTTCCTGGGACCAACACAACGGGGTCCGGCATCTTCTACCATACAAGGCTTCGAAAGGTGCCATTTTAAGACTTGCTTGGTAGCTGTTGTTATAAGAGAATTCAGCGAGAGACAGACATTTCTCCCAATTCTTCCCATAATGGATAACACAAGCTCGAAGCATATCTTCAAGTATTTGATTAACCCTTTCCGTCTGCCCATCGGTTTGAGCGTGATATGCTGAACTACGGATCAGTTTTGTGCCTAAGGTAGTTGCAATTGTTCCCAAAAGCGTGCCACAAATTGAGTACCACGATCTGAAATTATCGTCTTGGGTACCCCATGTAGACAAATGATCCGTTCCAAATAGATTTCAGCGTACCTCCTAGCGGCATAAGTGGTATTAACCGGAATAAAATGTGCAGTCTTGGTGAGGCGGTCCACAATTACCCATATGGAGTCATGCCCTTGAGGGGTCCTGGGAAGTCCAATAATGAAGTCCATGCTTATATCTTCCTACTTCCATGAGGGAATAGGTAGAGGTTGAAGAGTGCCTGCTACCTTCAAGTGGCTAGCCTTTACCCGCTGACACGTGTCACATTCCGACACATACGTGGCAATCTCCCGCTTCATCCTAGTGCACCAAAAGTTTTGTTTCAGATCTTGGTACATTTTGGTGCTACCGGGATGGATAGAAAATTTGGAGAGATGAGCTTCTGTAACACCCAGATTTCCAAGAAATCCGAATGCTTTCATATGTGTGCCCAGGATGTCCACATAACACATATAGATTACAAATCAACAGAGAACACAATGCTCGAATAAAATAGTTTACATCAGAGTTTAACACAAGACGTAGTCTTAAACAAATAACACAGCGGAAGTCTTAATATTATTAAACGTTTCATAACTAGTAGAGCCTCAAGTCCACAGGGACACCGACTGGTTGAACACAGCTTAGAAGTACGGCAGATCCTCCGGAAACTCAGCAAGCGACTGATCATTCAATGCTCCATCTGTTACCCATCCAGGATTTTGTTGAATAGTTGCAAGTGTAAGTAAACCATCTTACTTAACAAGTATAATACGGGTTATGCAAGAACAAAAGGCTTAACACGGTTATACTGCATTAGCACTTTTAGTTGTTTCATTTTATTATCATCCAATTTACTACAAATGAGTAGAACCCATGTATAAACCCATTAATAGCAAGGTATAAGTGATTATAGAACAAACCAACATCAACCACTATTATCATCTTCTAATAAAAAAGGATCCAGGCCACTCGTATCCGTGAGCACGGCTATCGTGATAGATCAACACCCTGCAGAGGTTTCGCCCTTTACTCGCCGGTCACATAAATCCAAAAGAATTTATGTTACGAGGACTTTCACGAAACACCCTAACAAGCACAGTACCCGTTTTGGTTCAACATAGGCAGCATAACCCAAGGCATCGAGATTGACGTACGCTCAGGGCGCAACGTGAGGGGGTCAATGGCGTCCAGAGCGAGAGCGCAATCATCGCAATGTGTGAAGCTACCGTACATCGGGCGCTTACAGCACGGGACTTTGCCTAACGAGACATAGCCAATGGATAAATCCGTCCTCGATGGATCAAACTATACTCTCACGAATGTTCCCCACATACGCCTTTCGCTAACCACTGGCAAGCTAGAGACGTACAAGCTAGCTATCCAAGACCAGAGCCATTATAGTTCCAACGGCGGCGAACAGGTTCCTGGGTTGCCGCTTTAAGAACCGGACCTTATGGAGAGACATTAGAACAAAGCACGAAGCACATGCTCTAATTCCCTAGATCAAACCTTATAGAGACACTAGAACAAAGCACACATCACATGCTCTAGTTCCCCGAACCATGTTGCTAAAAAGCATCTTTTAATCATCATTGAAGTGAACCATTACTTCCACATTAACATAAAATTAAGTGTTGGTCGCAGCGCGTAGCATAAACTAACCACAATGCATAAAACCCGGGTATACAAGGAATAAGGTAAAGTCTAGGAACATCCTTAATGTCTAACAATACTAGACACATGCATATGAATTGTATGATTAAACGATGTATAGGTAACAAGGATTGTCTATGTTATACTTGCCTTCCTCAGTGAACTACTGCTGCTCCTGCTCTTCGGGAACGGGATCGTCGGCGAACTCAAACGGCTCGTCAACTACTCACATCGATCACCACACAAGCATCCACACAAACATGCAAGCAAGATATTTAATTAGAACAATACACCAAACATAAACAAAAGATGAAAAGAAGGCTTTAGAGTTACTATATGCTTCACTACGAACACATGAGCGCGAAAATCACTCGAATCGGAGTTAAAACGGAGAAACTACGCTTAAAACGGACTCAAGGGGCTTGCTGGTAAGACTTTTAGGCTTCCAGGGGTGTTTTTGAAAGAAACCAGGGACCTAAAACATAATTTCGTATAAAAACTCGAGGGCTAACGAGTAAAAACGACTTCTAGGACGGCGGGCACTATTTTTCAAAAGAGCAGGGGCTAAACCGAAAGAAAAAGGACTTAGTTGTAAATACTTTTGAATAGAGGTGGACCGCGGGTTGATTTCCAGAAAACAGAGGGGCTCTTTTGTAAAACAGGCACGGCGGCGGCTAGATGCTGACGTCGGCTGACGTCACGGTGGACCGGACCGTAGACCGGCCATGAACCGCGGTTCACGGGTTCACGGTAAACCGGCTCGGTTTAAAACGGTTTTCAGATCTGGCCGTCAGTTTGAATCCTACGGCTGAGATTAGATCGAGGCGCTGGGTCACCGGAGCACGGCGGCTGCGGGAGGGAGAGAGCACCGATAGGTCGGGCCCACCTGGCAGAGAGAGAGAAGAGGGGAGAAGGGCACGGGCTGGGCTGGCGGCCGCGGAAGTGGGCTGCGCGAGAGAAAAAAAAGGTTGGGCCGCGGGGAAGAAAAGAGAGAAAGAGCGGGCCGGCTGGGCTGAAAAGGAAGAAGGAAAAAGGGAGAAAAAGAAAAGGTTTTTCTTTTATTCAAACACTCATTTGAATTCAAATTCAAATTCAAATTTGAATTCAACAATAAAAAATAAATGCACCAGCATGAATGCAACAATAATGTTTCTATACCCTATATTTGCTTTTAATTATTCAAAATTTTATTTTTCCTACATTATTTATGAGCACTTGAATATAAAAAGTTAATTAATTACTAAATTTTAAATAGGGCATTTTTAGGGTGTTACAAACCTACCCCCCTTAAGATGAATCTCGTCCCCGAGATTCGGACGTGGATTGGAAGAGATGTGGATATTCTGCCTTGAGATCATCCTCCCGTTCCCAGGTTGCCTCATCCTCTGTATGACGATTCCACTGAACCTTGCACATACGTATCACCTTGTTCCTGGTGACCCTCTCAGACTCCTCTAAAATCTTGACCGGGTACTCCTCATAAGTAAGGTCCTCCTGCACATTCAACTCTTCTAGCGGGATCTGTTCCTCTGGCACCCATAAACACTTCTTCAGCTGGGACACATGGAACACGTCATGCACTCCTGCCAATCTCTCTGGTAACTCTAGCTGATAATCCACTTCACCTCTTCGTTCTAAGATCTTGAAGGGTCCAATGTAGCGAGGTACTAGCTTGCCTTTAACATTGAATCTCTTCACACCTCTCATTGGTGACACCTTGAGATAGACGTAGTCGCCAATTTCGAAGCTGAGATCTCAACGCCTTACATCTGCATAACTTTTCTGCCGTGTCTGAGCTGTTCTCAAATTCTGCCTGATAACCCGCACTTGTTCTTCTGTCTGCTTCAAGACCTCAGGCCAAATACTTTACCTTCTCCGGTCTGATTCCAAAACAACGGTGTCCTGCACTTCCTTCCATACAACGCCTCAAATGGTGACATCTTGAGACTCTGTTGGTAGCTGTTGTTGTATGAGAACTCTGCATAACACAAACTCTTCTACCAACTATTCCCATACTGTAATGCACATGCCCTCAACATGTCCTCCAGTATCTGATTTGTCCTCTCAGTCTGACCGTCTGTCTGCGGATGGTAAGCGGAACTGAAGTGGAGCTTAGTATCCATGGACTCATGTAACTTGCGCCAAAAGTGTGATGTAAACTAACTGCCTCGGTCTGACACTATCTTCTTCGGTACCCCATGCAAACATACAATCCGCTCCATATACAACTCTGCAAGTTTGGCACCGGAATATGTAGTCTTCACCGGAATAAAGTGCGCCACCTTCGTCAATCGGTCCACTATCACCCATATAGAGTCATAACCTCTCTATGTGCGGGGCAGTCCTGTTATAAAGTCCATACCCACTTCTTCCCATTTCCACTCTGGTATCTTCATAGGCTGAAGCAAACCTGCCGGTCTCTGATGTTCGGCCTTGACTCTCTGGCATACATCGCAAAGAGCTACGTATGCTGCAACATCGCGCTTCAAACCATACCACCAAAATCTTTCCTTGAGGTCCAAGTACATCTTGGTACTTCCCGGGTGAATGGAATATGCTGACTCGTGCGCCTCCCGTAAGATAACATCCTTGATATGCTGCTGATCTGGCACCACTATTCTGTTACCATACCACACTGTTCCTTGATCATCCAATCGGAATCCTGGCGCTTTATCTGTCCCAACCTTCTTAGTCAATTCCTTGATTTCCTCATCCTCCAATTGACCTTTTCGGATCTCCTGTTCAAGAGTTGGCTCCACTTCCAGCTCAGTCACATTGGCTACCATACCCAAGTTCAGGCGTTCGAATTCCCAACTAAGCTCTTCCGACAAATTCTGACCCGACGGCACATTCACATAACTCTTTCTACTCAAAGCATCGGCCACCAAATTAGCCTTCCCTGGATGGTAATGAATCTCCAGTTCAAAGTCATTGATCTTCTCAAGCCAACGACGTTGCCTCATATTCAACTCGGATTGCGTGAACACATACTTAAGGCTCTTGTGGTCGGTATAGATGTCGCACTTGTGCCCAATCAAATAATGCCTCCAGATCTTCAACGCGTGCACCACGGCTGCCAATTCCAGATCATGTGTTGGGTAATTTAGCTCATGTCTTCTCAATTGTCTGGATGCATATGCCGCAACTCTGCCTCCTGCATGAGTACGCATCCCAATCCTTGACGAGACGCATCGCAATACACTGAGAAACTCTTAGTAACATCTGGCAGTACCAATACTGGTGCAGTGGTCAGCCTTTTCTTCAACTCCTCGAAGCTAGCTTGGCACTGCGGTGTCCACACGAACTTGGCATTCTTCTCTAGCAATGATGTCAAGGGCTTGGCAATCTTGGAGAATCCCTCAATAAAACGCCGATAGTAGCCTGCCATTCCGAGAAAGCTCCTGATCTCACTGACATTCTGCGGTGGAATCCAGTTGAGAACATCCCTGACCTTCTTCGGATCAACTGCGACACCTCCATTTGACAACACATGGCCCAAGAATGATACCTCCTTCAACCAGAATTCACATTTGCTCAACTTAGCATACAACTGATGCTCTTGGAGTCTCTGCATCACTAACCTCAAATGCTCCTCATGCTCCTCCTCATTCTTGGAGAAAACAAGAATATCATCAATGAACACCACAACGAACTTGTCGAGATAATCCATGAACATGCTGTTCATCAAATACATGAAGTAGGCCGGTGCGTTAGTCAACCCAAAGGACATAACTGTGAACTCATACAAGCCATACTGGGTAGTGAAAGCTGTCTTGGGGATGTCTGTTGTGACATCTCTGATGTCAAAGGAATTAAAAGTGCACTTAGAACCAATGTAACAGGGAGTTATGGGTTGAAATTCGCAAATCCATCAAAAATTCAAATTGAAATTCAAAAACAAGGGTTATTTGACACCCAACTGAAAGCTCGAGATTTTTGTACTAAACTTGAAAATCTCCAAAAATAAAAGTTGTTTTTCATCACAAATAAGGCCTAGTCACTGTTTGGAACTTTTGAAAATTTTGCAGTTTAGACCCTCAAAAACTCGAAATACAGTTCTGGGCACCTTTTTGTATTTGGGTTGTTTGAGCTCGAAAAATTTGAAATTTCAGGTTCACCCCAAAAAGAGAGTTGTGTCCCATCTGTCAAACTCCAACTTTTATTTTCACACTTTTTCAAGTTCAGTTCAAATTTTTGGAGAAAATTCGAAAAGGAAAACGGAGCTCCACGGGCGCCAACAGTGGCCCTGGCGCGCCCCTGCGCTGGCCGGAGCTCGGCCGCCACGTGGCCGGCAAGCGGCGGAGGCCACGCCGAGCTGGCCGAGCCGCGGCGGACGCTGGCGCTTGTCGTCTTGCACTGTTTCAGCCCCTCCCGAGCCATCACGTCGCCGCCGTCGAGTCGCCTCGCCTCGCGCCGCGGAACGCCATCATGGCGGTCGCGCGCCGCCGTGGCCGCACGCGCGCTCGCGCCGCGCTGCACACCCTGCAGGCGGTAGAATCCGTCCGCGTCGCGCCAAAGACCCTGCTGAAGATCTCCACTCCCTCACGCGACGATCTTTGACGCCCAACCGCGCGCGTGCGCTCTGTTTGAGCTCGGGCAAGCGTCAATGGCGCGTCACGTCGGCCATTACTCCGCGCGCACGCTCCCGAGGCATCACGACCCCGCTCTAGCGTGCCCAAGCCTCCCACCGAGCCATTCGCACCTCCACTCACTCGCTCACTTCTCCAGTTCGTCTCCTCGCGCTCTTCCCCGTCGTCTTCCACCTTGCGACGCGCGCACCGAGCCGAGCTTCGCCGAGAAATTCGCCTTCCACTCTCCACCATTCCCAAATTCATCGCGCACGAAGCTAGACCTCTACCCTAGCTCCATTTCCCCCCACTCCTCTCGAGCTATCATCGCTTCTCCGGCGAGAAATCGAGATTTCCCCCAATCTCCATTTTTCGGCCGCCGGAGCACCCACACGTCGAGACCCTACTCCGAGCCGTCCCCGAGGTCAACCGAGCACGCCATTAGCTTCCTCGAGCTCCACTGGTGCTCTAGGACCCTTTAAACCTCGACGAACGCCCCCGACCTCACCGGCGTAGAAGCCGCGGCGACCGCGCCGCCACTGCATCGCCGCCGGCCATCTTTCGAGCATCCCCCGGCCTTCCAACCGTCACCAACCGACTCGTGGTGAGCCCCTAGTGCTTTTTCCCCACTTCCCCGACCCTAGCTCGCCGTCGTTTGGCCGGCGCAACTCCGGCGACGACCCGAGGACCTTTCTTCATCGTCTTCGTTTTTCTAGGGTCCCCTGCGCAAAAGTTAGGGACTTGTTCGTAAGGTTTTGAAAGTTCTAGGGTCCCCGGCGTAAAAAGATTCTTAAACCTAGATCTAATTTTCCCGAATCTTGTAAAATCCGTTAAAAATCGTACAAAAATCAGAAAAATGCACAAAAATGCTCCCTGGATTCGTGAGATTGTAAATCCAATCTCCTTTAGGCATGTGTATACTTTTGATGAACCATTTTTGAATTAAAATTCAAACTGTGGAAATTGAAACTTGTGCACCATTTCAAATCCAGAGCTCCGCTATGGTTGATCTTTGGATATGTTGTTTGTAGTGACTTTGGACAGCTTGTGTCCAAAGGGGACCTAAAAATATGGACTGTGGCTTCAGTTTTTAATTAAAATGTGTTTCCTGTCTTTTTGCAGTGCAGAAAACGTTAAAAATAATCCATGCAGTGAGAAATCACCATTTTTCTCCAGAGGGCTAAAAACTTGTTAGCACACCTTTTAAAAATGCAAAACTTAATTTTTTCTCTGTTTAGACTAGCAAATAAATAGATATGTGTTTTTGGATAGAAATTTATTGAGGACTGTCCAAGGGTTATTTCGAGCCACCACTTGGCCAGAGCCCTCCACATGCTTATGACTAGCTTTGGTAGGAAAATTTCCTGATTTGGATGTATTTTCAATTTATTATGAATTTATTTCATTTCTGCAGGCAGCAGATTGTATTAATTTTAATAAATTATGTGTAACTCAGATTTTGCTAAATTTTGGAGTGAGCTTAGCTCTTACACTCCAGTAGCTGTCATAAAGTTTATAGATAAAAATGATGAGCAGAAAAGGAGAAACAAAAATGAGAAGGAATCTAGGTGGAATTTGTTTTATATAAAAGAATAAACCTTTTTGTTAGTTAGTTAGAATAAAATGAAGGGAATCTGAAATTCCAGAACAGTACCCTAATTTGTGAGTAATAAATAGAATTCTTTTATATATGTACACAATCACCATCGAAGTCAAATAAAACTTTTCCACACCTCTACTCTGTTTTTTTTGTGAAGAAAATAATAGTACTTAAGCATGTCTAGGTGAATATGGCCTTCAAGGCCTTAATCTTAGAAGCAATAGGCAGCCACTTTAAGTTATGCATCTCATGTAGAAGGCGTTATTCCGGACGGCAACTACCACCTCATCCCCGCGGACGAGGAAGGAATCCCGGAGCACGGTGCCGGCGAAGGATCGACCAACCCGGAGGCTAACCCCCAGCTTGAGCAAGAAGGCAAGCCCCGGAGCATAACCTAACCTTTACCAATTATGCATCTATGAATTCTCTATGCTTGTGCATTTACGTTTCAAGGAGTTGATTGAATACCTTAGCTGCACATTTCCTAGTACCTATGACTTGCAACACTAGTATGAAAGGATCGATAGAGCATTGCTTAGGTCCGTTACAAGTCGAGTGATTTCCTGTCACTCGCGAGACATAGGAATTGCTTGTCTTTACTTATGTTGGAATCATAAGGATTGACGGGCGGGGTGATAGTTGTAGATCTCCCGTCCGTGTATGATAATGGATTTAAGGTCGAAACGTGTGGAAAGAGCTGTCAAGTTTTTGAACGTACCACATGCATGCCGATATATGGGAAGCGGTAAGCCCGGTACCAGATTGAAGCAGCTAGGGCTGATAGCCATCTCTCCTTGGAAACTTTGTTTTCCCCTGCCGTACACTTGTGGATATATGCGTGAGACTGTGAGTGAAGCAGTAAACCTTTATCCTAAGGAAATGGACCCAGTTCTGAATTGTGGATCGATGGGAAAGGTTGGGAAATGCTTGTACCTTTTATAACAAGCATAGTATCCGTGTGTGTTGGGTTTCCCCTGGCCAGGTAGCAATATTCGGTTCGAACTGTCCGCTTCTCGCGGTTAATGAGACTGCTTGACCGCCTTGCTGCATTGAGTAACAAGTGGAACTTTGAGATGGATGAACTTGTTGTATGAAAATAAGTTGTATTGCACCACTTGTATGTTAGAGAGGATGCTAATCTAGAATGGTTAAATTTACTAGAATATGAGGCTAAAACTTGAAAGCAAGGATCTACCTTTAGTTGCTTTTTGGCAAACAAATCCACTAGCCAAAAGCCTCTCATGTCTAGATGTCGGTGATGTAGTTTTCACCCGATGGGTAAGCCTTGCTGAGTATTAGTATACTCAGCCTTGCTTGTGGCATTGATTTACAGGTACCATGTTGGACGTGGCAGTCGATGCTTTGACTTGGCCTACCCAGGTTCCCCCTGGATGGCACATCGAATGGGTTCCGTCCTCTACCGAGGATCGGGAGGAGTAGCACCGTGGCAGGCTTCATCATGGTGTTGCTAGTATCGTCGTTAGTTTTCCTTCCGCTGCAATGAACTGCTTTTATTTCCGCTGCAAGACTTTAATACTCTGATTTAAATTTGAACTCGGTTTGTAATAACTTTAAGATTCTATCTGTGTATGTCAAATTTGTGGAATGTTGTAATCCCTAGAACTCACCTTCGTGTGGGCGTGCTGTTGTTTCGATCGAGAAAAGTAAGTGGTTTAATCGGGTTTAATCCGACGGCGCTCCAGCTTATTCCGGATTAAGTGCCTGACTACTCGATTTGTGGTCCCGGGGTACCTAACTTGGAATAATTTCGGAGTGGTCCGCCACAGCTGGCATCAGAGCCGAAACAACGCACCGGAGAGAGCGACAAACCTTAAATAAACATTTTTGAATAAAATTTGCCAACTCGTACTTCCCCGCGCTTTGCGATGGAAGGTTATACTTAGGACCGCTAAGGATGTTACCTAGAATGTGAAGCCTATGTGGGTTAAGGGATCACGATACGATAGGTGGCAAATAGTATATTATACTGACTTCCAGCACATTTCATTCTGTCATTTACTTTACGCAATGGTGGGCGCAAGGTACGGCGATTGCTGTAACGTACCACGGCACTATATGAAAATATAGTGGCGGCACATAGTCAATACGCCATCACGGCGTATGAAACTAGAATAGCATGGTGGGCGCAAGGTACGGCGATTGCTGTAGCGTACCACGGCATCATATGCAAATATGATGGCGGCACAAAGTCAATACGCTATCTCATGAGCGTATGAAACTGTCAATATGTTGCCTTGGTGACATATGAACATTGCCCGTTCAATGTTAAACGTTCGGGTGCCACCTCTATAGTGGGTGGTAATGAATGGAGACGCTTTCGTGAGTGCTGGCACGAAAGGTTGATTATACATGCTCTGGAATGGAATTTTCTGCAGGTACACTAACCGCGAATCCGTATGTTGAAACGGTTAGAGAAATTCGACTAGTTAATATAGGGAGAGACGGATATTGCCTAGCCACCGGCACTAACTTCGTATGCCAAAAGTTATTGGCATGTGTGTGTGGTGAGAACGAATAGGCCGCTCATGTATTGCATTTCACTGAAATAATATTGAACCTTAACACGTGGCCAAATCAAACCGCCGTCAAAATTCAAATCACAACCCAAAAATCCTGCTGAGACCAGTCTGATTGCACCAATGTTTCGAAACTGAAAACGTTGTCAAATGAAAAAGGGTTCAACATGAAAGTTGTCATAAATATTATGAAGTATATGCTGTAGAAATTTCAACAAAAATGGTTCAGTAAAACTGGAGTTATGCTTAAAATGGTAACCCCCTGTCTGCTGGAAATTTCTGGGAACAGTGAGGTAAAAACTGAATTTTTACACCATCTTAACGACAGTTTCTGCTCAAACTTCCAACATGAAACTTGCTAGGAATTACTTAAAAAATGTCCTGGCCAAATTTGGGAATTTTTGAGCCTGTAGGTTTTGAGTTTTGCAATTTTTACTACACTGTCCAGAATCTGTTTTTGTTTTCTTTGGCGCTAACCGGTTCTCACCCTTGCCCTTTTTCTTTGGTTCAGAATGGACGCTTACGCTGACTTGGCCAGCTACCCCAACGACGTGTCCTTCTCAGATTGCTTGGGATGGGAAGGCTTCCCTAGCATCCTGTGGTCGGTTTTGCAGGCGCTTGGCTACCCTACACCGCCACAGTACGAGAGGACCATCATCCGAGACCGCGGTGTGACCCGTTCCCGTGTGCGTTTGGTGGTATATCACCACCCACCGTGTCCTAGCTCCCCCACTTGGACGGTGGAAGTGCATGGACACCACATGGAGATGACCTGCGAGCTAGCCGCCTTGAATGGCATTAGCTCTTTTGTTGCTCAGAACCAGGAGTTGGTAGAGCACCAGTTACTGGGGTTGTTTCCACCGACTCAGCCGGATGATCCCCATTGGATGAGACGCTACCTTAGCTCCCCTTTGAGGATGGCGGAGAACCCCGTCGCTGCAGCCGCATTGACGATGAGGTGGATCTGAGCCTATCACCGTTTGCAGGCACTCCTAGGACGGTCGCAGAGCGAGATGCTCAACATTGCTATGGACATGTTCGCCCGTGCCCGTGATATAGGGGTTGAGAGGACCTCATTGTCCATTGAGGTGACCACCAGGGATGCCATGATTGCTGACTTGGAGAGGCAATTGAATGACCTCCACATTGCGCACAACAACACCCAAAATGAGTTAGCACAAACAAGGGATGAACTTGAGGAGGTACACGGCACCTTGGAGCATGCAAATGCTATGCTAGCCGCCCATGATGCTCAGCACCTTCTTGAGCAAGAAGGAGGGGATGGAGAAGGAGAGGCCCCCGATTCCGACATGGACACCGAGGATGACATGCCGCCCCTTCCAGCTCCACCTTCACCTATGGGCAGCGAGGCTACCGCTAACAATTTAGATGATTTCTAGATGTGGTAGTAGCAAGTTTACTCCTCCGCTAGGCCTAAATTTTGGCTTCATGTTGTAATAGGCTAGATGGAGTTGAGCTCCCCCTTTTATCTTTTGGTGGCAATGTAAATTAATGGTGTGGTTGTGTGATCAAACTTGACGGAAGTTGTATTAGCTGTGTTGAAAACATTCTGCAGCTAACCTTGTTTAAATTATTGATGGGTTTTCCATTCATTTCTGGGTTGTGATGTGAACTACAAAGTTGTTTGGAATTTGTCAAACAAAATGATCACCAAATTGCAACCCCATTGGTTAAGCGAAATAAAAATGGCAACCAAAACACTACAGCTCGGCCTGCTGAAAAACAGCAAACGCAGAGAGCTAGAGATTGAATTTTTCGGCTTAGTTCCAGTCCGAATTTGAATCTGAGCCCAACAGGAAAGTTGTAGAGCATGAAATTTTCGAGCTACTGACCGAATTGGGGCATTTGACTTGCTTCCTGTTGGGAGATATGATTTTTCTTCCAAACTGCGTGCTGATGTGTCATTTTACGCAGTATACTTCAACATATTGTCACGTTCTATCTTGTCATTCATTATGCAAGTTTATGAATTGTGGCTAATACAAGTATCTACTGCAGATGGCAATCACCCGCAGCGGTCATGACGCTAGTGGCTCCAACGCTAACCAGCAGGGGCCAGAGGGGCAGCAGCAGCCGCCACCACCTCCTCCACCGCAGCAACCGCCGACGTGGCAGCAGTTGTATGCCACGCAGACGGAGATTCTACGGAACCTGCAGCATCAGCAGCAGATGATGCAGCAGCAGATGCTTCAGCAGGGAGGTCAACGGGCCCTCAGCCTCAAGTGGCCAGATACGAGGATTTTCTGCCTACGCACCCGCCGATATTCTCGCGAGCCGATGAGCCCTTGGAGGCCGATACGTGGATTCGAGCCATCGAGTCCAAGTTTACCATCCTGGCGACGCCTTGCACCTCCAACCGCAAGGTCGTGTTCGCGGCGCAGCAGCTCCGCGGCCCAGCTCTCCTACGGTGGGAGAACTACCTGGCCCTGCAGCAGGAGGGTCATGTGATTGAGTGGGAAGAGTTCAAAGCTGCATTCAAGGCTCATCATATTCCTGCTGGTCTGGAAGAGCGGAAGTTGAATGAATTTCTGGCTCTGACGCAGGGTACCCGCACAGTGCTCCAGTATGCCCAGGCCTTCAATGGTCTGTGCCCATACGCGGGTCATCATGCTGATTCTGACGAGAAGAAGTTAGAGAGGTTCCGACGTGGCCTTAACACCAAGTTGAAAGCTCAATTGGCCACCACCCGTGCAGCCACATATGGCGACCTTGTGAACCTCGCCATCGCCCAGGAAGACGCCAACATGGTGCACAAGACGGAGAAGAAGAGGAAGACTCCCGCTGGACCTTCGAGCGTGCAGCCGCCGAGATTCCGCTTGGTTCCTCCGGCTGCACCGCAAGGGCAGTCCAGGGCACCTCAGGGAGGTGGATGGGTTGCTAGGCCGCCACAGCCTAATGCGCCCCATTTCCCTCCACCGCCGCAGCAGCAACAGGCACCAAGGCAGAATGCACAACAGCCAGCTCGCCCGGGAGCCGGCTATCAGTGTTTCAAGTGCGGCAGTAACAGCCACTTCATCAAGGATTGCCAGCAGAACAAGCAGCAGAATCAGCGCCCGGGAAATCAGCAAAACAAGGGCAACCACCTACCTCTGTTCACGAGATTCGGAGTTTTCTGGGTTTAGCCGGTTATTATCGCCGCTTTATTCCGGACTTCTCTCGGATTGCGAAGCCCATGACCGAACTCTTAAAGAAGGGAGTCAAATTTGAGTGGAATGACAAATGCGATGAAGCTTTCCACAACTTACGAAGACATTTAACTTCAGCAACAGATTTAGCTCAGCCCGATTGCACCAAGCCCTATGATGTCTATTGCGATGCATCAGGCACCGGACTTGGCTGTGTCCTCATGCAAGAGAACCGAGTCATTGCTTATGCTTCTCGAGTACTTCGGCCTCATGAGCAAAACTACCCCACTCATGATCTTGAGTTAGCAGCGGTTATTCATGCTCTCAAGATGTGGAGACACTACTTGATGGGTGTTCCATGCAACATATACACAGACCACAAGAGCCTCAAATACGTCTTCACTCAGGCACATTTGAATATGAGGCAGCGAAGATGGTTGGAGTTAGCAAAGGACTATGATCTTAGTGTGCATTATCACCCCGGGAAGGCTAATGTAGTTGCGGATGCACTAAGCCGCAAGGCTCATTGTCATTGTCTTTCCGTGGAATCCTACGCTGACACCCTGTGTCATGAAATGGCCAAGCTCAACTTAAAGATTGTTCCACACGGGTACTTCAACCATATTGCAGTTGAACCAACCTTGCACGATCAGATTGTTGTAGGCCAATTGAATGACGCGAGCATTAAAATCCTTAAAAGGAAATTGTCAAAGGAGAAGGTGAAAGAGAAGTACAAGTGTTTCCGGCTAGATGGGCAGGGAGTAATGTGGTTTGGACATCGCCTCGTAGTGCCCAAAAACACGGGACTCCGGAGGAAGATTATGGATGAGGCCCATCTCTCTAAATTTTCCATCCATCCCGGTAGCACCAAAATGTACCAAGATTTGAAACAAAACTTTTGGTGGACTCGAATGAAGCGAGAAATTGCCACGTATGTCTCGGAATGTGACACCTGCCAGCGGGTTAAGGCCAGCCACTTGAAGGTAGCAGGCACGCTTCAACCTCTACCTATTCCCTCATGAAAGTGGGAAGATATAAGCATGGATTTCATTGTTGGACTTCCCAGAACCCCTCAGGGGCATGATTCCATCTGGGTAATTGTGGATCGCCTTACCAAGACCGCACATTTTATCCCGGTCAATACCATTTATAGCGCTAAGAGGTACGCGGAGATTTATTTGGAACGGATCGTTTGTCTACATGGGGTACCCAAGACGATAATTTCGGATCGTGGTGCTCTGTTCGTAGCATGCTTTTGGGAACAATTGCAATTATCCCTAGGCACAAAACTGATCCGTAGTTCAGCATATCACCCTCAGACCGATGGGCAGACAGAAAGGGTAAATCAAATACTTGAGGATATGCTTCGAGCATGTGTTATCCATTATGGGAAGAATTGGGAGAAGTGTTTATCTCTGGCCGAATTCTCCTATAACAACAGCTACCAAGCGAGTCTTAAAATGGCACCTTTCAAAGCCTTATATGGTAGAAGATGTCGGACCCTGTTGTGTTGGTCCCAGGCAGGCGAGAGGTATACCTATGTCCCTGACCTTGTAAAGGAAGCAGAAGAAAAGGTTAGAATCGTTCGTGAAAATTTGAGAACCGCCCAGTCACGGCAAAGGAGTTACTTTGATCAACGGCGGAAGCCACTTCAGTTTGAAGTTGGTGATCATGTGTATCTTAAGGTCTCCCCGACCAAGGGTGTGCAAAGATTTGGATTAAAAGGAAAGCTTGCACCTCGTTATATCGGCCCGTATGAAATTACTCAACAATGTGGTCCCGTGGCCTACCGTGTGAAGCTTCCCGAGAAGCTCTCAGCCGTACACCATGTGTTCCATGTTTCCCAACTCAAGAGGTGTCTTCATGTTCCGACCGAAGCTATTGAACAAGAGGAACTCTCGGTTGAACCGGATCTCTCTTATGATGAGCATCCCGTTAAAATCCTCGACGAGAAAGAGGGACAAACCCGAAGGAAAGGAGTGAAAATGTACAAAATTCAGTGGAGTCATCACTCCGAAGATGAAGCCACGTGGGAAACCGAAGACTATCTTAAGAAAAATTACCCCGACATTCTTGCGTAAGCCAAGGTATTACTTTCCCTTCTTTATTCCTAAGTTTAATCGAATCTCGGGACGAGATTCCTTTTAATGGGGGTAGGCTATGACATCTCTGATGTCAAAGGAATTAAAAGTGCACTTAGAACCAATGTAACAGGGAGTTATGGGTTGAAATTCGCAAATCCATCAAGAATTCAAATTGAAATTCAAAAACAAGGGTTATTTGACACCCAACTGAAAGCTCGAGATTTTTGTACTAAACTTGAAAATCTCCAAAAATAAAAGTTGTTTGTCATCACAAATAAGGCCTAGTCATTGTTTGGCACTTTTGAAAATGTTGCAGTTTAGACCCTCAAAAACTCGAAATATAGTTCTGGGCACCTTTTTGTATTTGGGTTGTTTGAGCTTGAAAACTTTGAAATTTCAGGTTCACCCCAAAAAGAAAGTTGTGTCCCATCTCTCAAACTCCAACTTTTACTTTCACACTTTTTCAAGTTCAGTTCAAATTTTTGGAGAAAATTCGAAAAGGAAAACGGAGCTCCACGGGCGCCAACAGTGGCCCTGGCGCGCCCCTGCGCTGCCGGAGCTCGGCCGCCACGTGGCCGGCGAGCGGCGGAGGCCGCACCGAGCTGGCCGAGCCATGGCGGACGCTGGCGCTTGTCGTCTTGCACTTGTCCAGCCCCTCCCGAGCCATCACGTCGCCGCCGTCGAGTCGCCTTGCCTCGCGCCGCGGAACGCCATCATGGCGGTCGCGCGCCGCCGTGGCCGCACGCGCGCTCGCGCCGCGCTGCGCGCCCTGCAGGCAGTAGAATCCGTCCGCGTCGCGCCAAAGACCCTGCTGAAGATCTCCACTCCCTCACGCGACGATCTTTGACGCCCTACCGCGCGCGTGCGCTCTGTTCGAGCTCGGGCAAGCGTCAATGGCGCGTCACGTCGGCCATTACTCCGCGCGCACGCTCCCGAGGCATCACGACCCCGCTCTAGCGTGCCCAAGCCTCCCACCGAGCCATTCGCACACTCCACTCACTCGCTCACTTCTCCAGTTCGTCTCCTCGCGCTCTTCCCCGTCGTCTTCCACCTTGCGACGCGCGCACCGAGCCGAGCTTCGCCGAGAAATTCGCCTTCCACTCTCCACCATTCCCAAATTCATCGCGCACGAAGCTAGACCTCTACCGTAGCTCCATTTCCCCCCACTCCTCTCGAGCTATCATCACTTCTCCGGCGAGAAATCGAGATTTCCCCCAATCTCCATTTTTCGGCCGCCGGAGCACCCACATGTCGAGACCCTACTTCGAGCCGTCCCCGAGGTCAACCGAGCACGCCATTAGCTTCCTCGAGCTCCACTGGTGCTCTAGGACCCTTCAAACCTCGACGAACGCCCCCGACCTCACCGGCGTAGAAGCCGTGGCGACCGCGCCGCCACTGCATCGCCGCCGGCCATCTTCCGAGCATCCCCCGGCCTTCCAACCGTCACCAACCGACTCGTGGTGAGCCCCTAGTGCTTTTTCCCACTTCCCCGACCCTAGCTCGCCGTCGTTTGGCCAGCGCAACTCCGGCGACGACCCGAGGACCATTCTTCATCGTCTTCGTTTTTCTAGGGTCCCCTGCGCAAAAGTTAGGGACTTGTTCGTAAGGTTTTGAAAGTTCTAGGGTCCCCGGCGTAAAAAGATTCTTAAACCTAGATCTAATTTTCCCGAATCTTGTAAAATCCGTTAAAAATCGTACAAAAATCAGAAAAATGCACAAAAATGCTCCCTGGATTCGTGAGATTGTAAACTCCAATCTCCTTTAGGCATGTGTATACTTTTGATGAACCATTTTTGAATTAAAATTCAAACTGTGGAAATTGAAACTTGTGCACCATTTCAAATCCAGAGCTCCGCTAGGGTTGATCTTTGGATATGTTGTTTGTAGTGACTTTGGACAGCTTGTGTCTAAAGGGGACCTAAAAATATGGACTGTGGATTCAGTTTTTAATTAAAATGTGTTTCCTGTCTTTTTGCAGTGCAGAAAATGTTAAAAATAATCCATGCAGTGAAAAATCACCATTTTTCTCCAGAGGGCTAAACACTTGTTAGCACACCTGTTAAAAATGCAAAACTTAATTTTTGCTCTGTTTAGACTAGCAAATAAATAGATATGTGTTTTTGAATAGAAATTTATTGAGGACTGTCCAAGGGTTATTTCGAGCCACCACTTGGCCAGAGCCCTCCTCATGCTTATGACTAGCTTTGGTAGGAAAATTTCCTGATTTGGATGTATTTTCAATTTATTATGAATTTATTTCATTTCTGCAGGCAGCAGATTGTATTAATTTTAATAAATTATGTGTAGCTCAGATTTTGCTAAATTTTGGAGTGAGCTTAGCTCTTATACTCCAGTAGCTGTCATAAAGTTTATAGATAAAAATGATGAGCAGAAAAGGAGAAACAAAAATGAGAAGGAATCTAGGTGGAATTTGATTTATATAAAAGAATAAACCTTTTTGTTAGTTAGTTAGAATAAAATGAAGGGAATCTGAAATTCCAGAACAGCACCCTAATTTGTGAGTAATAAATAGAATTCTTTTATATATGTACACAATCACCATCGAAGTCAAATAAAACTTTTCCACACCTCTACTCTGTTTTTTTTTGTGAAGAAAATAATAGTACTTAAGCATGTCTAGGTGAATATGGCCTTCAAGGCCTTAATCTTAGAAGCAATAGGCAGCCACCTTAAGTTATGCATCTCATGTAGAAGGCGTTATTCCGGACGGCAACTACCACCTCATCCCCGCTGACAAGGAAGGAATCCCGGAGCACGGTGCCGGCGAAGGATCGACCAACCCGGAGGCTAACCCCCAGCTTGAGCAAGAAGGCAAGCCCCGGAGCATAACCTAACCTTTACCAATTATGCATCTATGAATTCTCTATGGTTGTGCATTTACGTTTTAAGGAGTTGATTGAATACCTTAGCTGCACATTTCCTAGTACCTATGACTTGCAACACTAGTATGAAAGAATCGATAGAGCATTGCTTAGGTCTGTTACAAGTCGAGTGATTTCCTGTCACTCGCTAGACATAGGAATTGCTTGTCTTTACTTATGTTGAAATCATAAGGATTGGCGGGCGGGGTGATAGATGTAGATCTCCCGTCCGTGTATGATAATGGATTTAAGGTCGAAACGTGTGGAAAGAGCTGTCAAGTTTTTGAACGTACCACATGCATGCCGATATATGGGAATCGGTAAGCCCGGTACCAGATTGAAGCAGCTAGGGCCGATAGCCATCTCTCCTTGGAAACTTTGTTTTCCCCTGCCGTACACTTGTGGATATATGCGTGAGACTGTGAGTGAAGCAGTAAACCTTTATCCTAAGGAAATGGACCCGGTTCCGAATTGTGGATCGATGGGAAAGGTTGGGAAACACTTGTACCTTTTATAACAAGCATAGTATCCGTGTGTGTTGGGTTTCCCCTGGCCAGGTAGCAAAATTCGGTTCGAACTGTCCGCTTCTCGCGGTTAATGAGACTGCTTGACCGCCTTGCTGCATTGAGTAACAAGTGGAACTTTGAGATGGATGAACTTGTTGTATGAATATAAGTTGTATTGCACCACTTGTATGTTAGAGAGGATGCTAATCTAGAATGGTTAAATTTACTAGAATATGAGGCTAAAACTTGAAAGCAAGGATCTACCTTTAGTTGCTTTTTGGCAAACAAACCCACTAGCCAAAAGCCTCTCATGTCTAGATGTCGGTGATGTAGTTTTCACCCGACGGGTAAGCCTTGCTGAGTATTAGTATACTCAGCCTTGCTTGTGGCATTGATTTACAGGTACCATGTTGGACGTGGCAGTCGATGCTTTGACTTGGCCTACCCAGGTTCCCCCTGGATGGCACATCGAATGGGTTCCGTCCTCTGTCGAGGATCGGGAGGAGTAGCACCGTGGCAGGCTTCATCATGGTGTTGCTAGTATCGTCGTTAGTTTTCCTTCCGCTGCAATGAACTGCTTTTATTTCCGCTGCAAGACTTTAATACTCTGATTTAAATTTGAACTCGGTTTGTAATAACTTTAAGATTCTATCTGTGTATGTCAAATTTGTGGAATGTTGTAATCTCTGGAACTCACCTTCGTGTGGGCGTGCCGTTGTTTCGATCGAGAAAAGTAAGTGGTTTAATCGGGTTTAATCCGACGGCGCTCCAGCTTATTCCGGATTAAGTGCCTGACTACTCGATTAGTGGTCCCGGGGTACTTAACTTGGAATAATTTCGGAGTGGTCCGCCACATCTGTCACCCGAATTCTCATCTGATGATAACCCGATCTGAGATCGATCTTGGAGAACACACAAGCTCCCGTCAATTGATCAAAGAGATCATCGATCCTTGGCAGTGGGTATTTGTTCTTGATGGTGACCTCATTGAGGGCTCGATAGTCTATGCACATCCTCTGTGTCCTGTCTTTCTTATCAACAAACAACACTGGAGCTCTCCAAGGCGCAGAACTAGGACGAATATACCCCTTAGCTAGTAAGGCCCTCAATTCTTCTTTAAGTTTCTTTCATTCTTTTACCCCCATAGCTATGGGTGCTGTGCCAGGCATAAGTTCAATAACAAATTCAACTTCACGTTCCAGAGGCATACCTGGCAATTCATCTAGGAACACATCTGGATACTCGTTCAGCACTCGAATGTCCTTCAACTCTGTGCCTTCAGCGTGATCGACCTGACCGGGGTTTGTTGATTTGGTTGCATGATACTCAATCTTCTCCCCTGATGGAGCCACTAACTGAACTGCACGTTTAGAACACTGTATGACTGCATCGTACTTCGCTAGCCAGCTCATTCCCAAAATCAGATCCATCCTGATAGAGTCTAGGACTATAGGGTGTGCTAAGAAGTCTACCCCCCTTATGTTAACTGCTACATTAGGACAACGCAATGTGGCCCGAAGTTCTCACCCCAGTGAGTTAACTAACATAGTGTTCCCCATAGGTCGCATAAGCATCAAGTTCTTTTTCACGAAATCAGCAGATATAAAAGCATGCGAAGCTCCAGAATCAAACAAAACTATAGCAGGTTGTGAGTTGACAGGAAACATACCGACTACCACATCTGTGGCTCCTTCTGCAGTTTCTGCTCCCATGTGGTTGAGCTTGCCCTTGGCGTAGTTCTGCTGGCCATGATTCCCCTGTGCCTGCTGCTGATTCCCATTCTGAGCTGGCTGTGGTCCTGTCTTCTGGTTGTTATTCTGACCGGTGGAGTTCTGGACCCTCCGGGGACAAGTGTTAGCATAATGTCCCTGTTCTCCATAGTGGTAGCACGCCCTTGGGCCGACAGGAATGGTGTTAGCCTGGGTGGTGCGTGAAGCTTGAGTGTTCTGCTGCACGTTCTGGTCGCGCTGCTGTTGCTGTTGTGGTGGTGGATACTGGGGACGTTGCTAGTTCTGGTCGCGGTTCTGAAGGCTTGACTGTCCCTGAGTGCGCTGCTGATTCACCTGCTGGGGGTTGTAGCGGGAGCGGACATTGCTGCCAGATTGCTGGTTCATGAACTTCCTCTTCTTGCCCTCAATCTCACGGCGCTTGTGCTCCACCATCAGAGCACCATCGACCAGCCCGCCGAAGGTTAGAAAGGTGATGCACATCAACTGCAGCTGCAAGGCGTCTTGGAGTCCACTCCGGAAGCGAGTCTGCCTCTTCTGGTCTGTCGACACCTCATCTGGTGCGTAGCGGGCCAGCTCAAGGAACTTGTCACGATAGGTAGTGACACTCATTCCTTCCTGCGTCAGGGCTAGGAACTCCTTCTTCTTCAGGACCATCAGTCCCTCAGGCACATGGTGAGCATGGAAGTCATCACTGAACCGCTGCCAGGGGATCTGGTCGCGATCGGGTTGCGCATATTGGTATGCCACCCACTAGTCGAGAGCAGCTCCTTCAAACTGTCCAGAGGCATAGAGCACCTTCTCCCTGTCATCACACTGAGCAATGTCGAGCTGTCTCTCCACTGCCTTGATCCAGTCTTCAGCTTCCATCGGGTCCTTGGCGCGGGAGAACTTTGGCAGACGCCCCTTCAAGAACTCTCCCCTCTTGTCCCGGATGGGCTGGGGAGGTGACGGAACCGGTGGATTCTGCAAGTTCTGCTGCATCAAAGCTATGGCCTGGGTCAACTGCTGCATCGTCTGCGCCTGCATGCGGACCAGATCCTCCATGGTGGGCGGCTGGTTCTGGTTTTGGTTTTCTGGTTCTGGTTCTGATTCTGGTTCTGGTTCTGGTTTTGATTGCCACCACCCGTCGATCCTCTTGTCCCAACCATCTGTCACGAATCAAAATCCCGACATTCACAATCACAGTCATGTCTGAACCAGTGTCAAGAACAGAAGCAATCCACTGACAAGATAAGGTACTCAGGCTATAGGAAAGATAATGGATGACGTATAAAAACTCGAGGGCTAACGAGTAAAAATGACTTCTAGGACGGCGGGCACTATTTTTCAAAAGAGCAGGGGCTAAACCGAAAGAAAAAGGACTTAGTTGTAAATACTTTTGAATAGAGGTGGACCGCGGGTTGATTTCCAGAAAACAGAGGGGCTCTTTTGTAAAACAGGCACGACGGCGGCTAGATGCTGACGTCGGCTGACGTCACGGTGGACCGGACCGTAGACCGGCCATGAACCGCGGTTCAAGGGTTCACGGTGAGCCGGCTCGGTTTAAAACGGTTTTCAGATCTGGCCGTCGGTTTTGAATCCTACGGCTGAGATTAGATCGAGGCGCTGGGTCACCGGAGCACGGCGGCTGCGGGAGGGAGAGAGCACCGATAGGTCGGGCCCACCTGGCAGAGAGAGAGAAGAGGGGAGAAGGGCACGGGCTGGGCTGGCGGCCGCGGAAGTGGGCTGCACGAGAGAAAAAAAAAGGTTGGGCCGCGGGGAAGAAAAGAGAGAAAGAGTGGGCCGGCTGGGCTGAAAAGGAAGAAGGAAAAAGGGAGAAAAAGAAAAGGTTTTTCTTTTATTCAAACACTCATTTGAATTCAAATTCAAATTCAAATTTGAATTCAACAATAAAAAATAAATGCACCAGCATGAATGCAACAATAATGTTTCTATACCCTATATTTGCTTTTAATTATTCAAAATTTTATTTTTCCTACATTATTTATGAGCACTTGAATATAAAAAGTTAATTAATTACTAAATTTTAAATAGGGCATTTTTAGGGTGTTACAATCCATAATTTTCCTTTGGAGTTCAGTGTTCTTGGGCACCACTATCCGATGTCCAAACCACATCACTCCCTGTCCATCTATCCGGAAACATTTATATTTTGCCTTCACCTTTCCTTTTGCCAATTTTCTTTTGAGGATTTTAATCTTGGCATCATTTAATTGGGCCTCAACAATCTGATCGTGCAAGGTTGGTTCAACGGAGATATGGTTGAAATACCCATGAGGAACAATCTCCAAGTTGAGCTTTGCCATTTCATGGCACAAGGTGTCAGCGTAGGACTCCACCGATAGGCAGTGACAGCGAGCCTTGCGGCTTAGTGCATCCGCAACCACATTAGCCTTCCCGGGGTGATAATGCACACTAAGGTCATAGTCCTTTGCTAACTCCAACCATCTTCGCTGCCTCATATTCAAATGTGCCTGAGTGAAGACATATTTGAGGCTCTTGTGGTCGGTGTATACGTTGCATGGCACACCCATCAGATAGTGTCTCCATATTTTGAGAGCATGAATAACCGCTGCTAACTCAAGATCATGCGTAGGGTAGTTTTGCTCATGAGGCCGGAGTGCTCGAGAAGCATAAGCAATGACTCGGCTCTAATGCATAAGAACACAGCCAAGTCCGGTGCCTGAAGCATCGCAATAGACATCATAGGGCTTGGTGTTGTCGGGTTGAGCCAAAACTGGGGCTGAAGTCAAATGTTTTCACAATGTGTGGAAAGCTTCTTCACATTTGTCACTCCACTCATATTTGACTCCCTTCTTTAAGAGTTCGGTCATGGGTTTAGCAATCCGAGAGAAATCTAGAATGAAGCGGCGATAGTAACCGGCTAAACCCAGAAAACTCCGAATCTCATGGACAGAGGTAGGTGGTTGCCAATCCATCACCTCTTGCACTTTGGTCGGATCCACGGATATACCGTCCTTGGATGCTCTTCCTCAGTCTTAAAGAATTCACACTTTCTAGCCAGAATTCACATTTAGAGAACTTGGCATAGAGTTGATGGTCTCTCAATCTTTGAAGAACAATGCGAAGGTGCTCGGCATGCTCTTCCTCAGTCTTGGAATATATGAGGATGTCATCAATGAACACCACCACGAACTTGTTGAGCTCGGACATGAAAACCGAATTCATGAGATACATGAAGTAGGCTGGGGCATTCGTGAGCCCAAATGACATGACCAGGAATTCATAAAGTCCGTAGCGGGTAGAAAAGGCAGTCTTGGGAATGTCACAACGTCGAATTTTTATTTGGTGATAGCCAGAGCGAAGATCAATCTTGGAGAACACTTTGGCGCCAGCTAGTTGATCGAAAAGGACATCAATGCGGGGAAGTGGATACTTATTTTTGATGGTCACCGCATTGAGAGGCCGGTAATCAATACACAAACTCAAAGAATGATCCTTCTTCTTCACAAAGATAGCTGGACAACCCCATGGTGACACACTAGGACGGATGAAACCCTTGTCTAGTAGTTCTTGGAGTTGAATTTTTAATTCAGCCAATTCATTGGGTGGCATCCTATAGGGTCTCTTTGATATAAATGTTGTGCCAGCTTGAAGTTCAATCACAAATTCAATGTCCCTATCTGGCGGCATCCCAGGTAAGTCATCCGGAAAAACATCGGCATACTCACATACCACCGGAATGTCCTTTAGTTGTGTTTCTACCATGGTGTAAGCACAAGCATTGGTATAATTCTGGTGTGGCAGATATAGTGCACTAGGGCATGTGTAGGCGAGTTTATTTCCACAACTCTTTCAGCAACATCTAGCAAAACCTTATGTTGAGTCATCCAATTTGCCCCCAAAACAATATCAATCCCTTCCAACCCAAGCAGAATTAAATCAGTAGGAAACACTTTACTACCCAGCCTGATTGGTACTTTTCGAGTGACTTGGTTGGATGCTATTTTACCCCCCGCTGTTGATATCACATATGCTGATTTGGTGTGATAAGATTTTAACCCACATTTTGCATGAAATCTTGTGCTTATAAAACTATGTGTTGCCCCGGAATCAAACAATATCACTGCAGGTTGGTTGTGGATAGGGAAAGTACCAGTCATATCAAGTGCTCCCTCAGGTAGGTCAGCCAAGGTGGTGTAGTTAAGCCTTCCTTGCCTGACTTGCACACGTTGCTGCTTGCCCTTGCTCTGCTGATTCCCAGAACGTTGGTTCTGTGGCTTGTTCTGTGGGCAGTCTTTGAAGAAGTGACTGCTGCTGCCACACTTGAAACACTGGTAGCCAACTCCAGGACAGGACGGCTGCTGCACGTTCTGCCTCGACGCCTGTTGCTACTGCGGCGGTGGAGGGAAACGGGGCGCACCCTGCTGTGGTGGCCTAGCAACCCATCGTCCTCCCTGAGGTGCCCTTGGCTGCCCTTGTGGTGCAGCCGGGGGAACAAGGCGGAACCTCTGAGGCTGTCCACCCGAAGGTCCAGCGGGAGCCTTCCTCTTCTTCTCAGCCCTATGCACCATGTTCGCATCTTCCTGGGCAATAACAATGTTCACAAGTTCACCATATGTGGCAACTCGGGTGGTGGTCAGCTGGGCCTTGAGCTTGGTGTTGAGGCCACGTCGGAACCTCTCCATCTTCTTCACATCGGAGTCGGCATGATGACCCGCATAGGGGCACAGAGCATTGAAGGCCTGGGCGTACTGGAGCACAGTGCGGGTACCCTGTGTCAGTGCCAGAAACTCAGTCAACTTCCGCTCAACCAAGCCAGCAGGAATGTGGTGGGCTTTGAAGGCAGTTTTGAACTCCTCCCACTCAATCACGTGGTTCTCCTGCTGCAGGGCCAAGTAATTCTCCCACCACAAGAGAGCTGTGCCGCGGAGCTGCTGCGCCGCGAAGACCACCTTGTGGTTGGGAGTGCAAGGCGTGGCCAGAATGGAGAACTTGGATTTGATGGCTCGAATCCATGGATCAGCCTCCAAGGGCTCTTCGGCTCTGGAGAACACCGGTGGGTTTGTAGCCAAGAAGTCCTCATACCGAGCCACTTGAGGTTGAGGGGCCCGTTGACATCCTTGTTGCTGCATCTTCTGCTGCATCATTTGTTGCTGTTGCTGCGGATTACGGAGAATCTCCGTCTGAGTGGCATAAAGTTGTTGCCATGCCCGAGGTTGCTGCGGTGGCGGAGGTGGTGGTGGCGGTTGCTACCCTTCCGACCCCTGCTGGTTAGCGTTGGAGCCGCTAGCATCGTGACCGCTGCGAGTGATAGCCATCTGCAGTAGGTACTTGTATTAGCCAAGTTTCATAAGCTTGCATAAACCAATGACAAGATAGAACGTGGCAATATAATGAAGTTTACTGCGCAAGGACAACATATCAGCAGGCAGTTTTGGAAGAAAAATCATATCTCCCAGTAGAAATCAAATCAGATGCTCCAATTCGGTCAGTAGCTTGCAAATTTTATACTCTACAACTTTCATGTTTGGCTCAGAACCAAATTTGTAACACCCAGATTTCCAAGAAATCCGAATGCTTCCATATGTGTGCCCAGGATGTCCACAGAACACATATAGATTACAAATATTGAATCACAGAGAACACAATGCTCGAATAAAATAGTTTATATCAGAGTTTAACACAAGACATAGTCTTAAACAAATAACACAGCGGAAGACTTAATACTATTAAACGCTTCATAACTAGGTAGAGCCTCACGTCCACAGGGACACCGACTGGTTGAACACAGCTAGAAGTACGGCAGATCCTCCGGAAACTCAGCAATCGACTGATCATTCAATGCTCCATCTGTTACCCATCCGGGATTTTGTTGAATATTTGCAAGTGTAAGTAAACCATCTTACTTAACAAGTATAACACGGGTTATGCAAGGACAAAAGGCTTGACACGGTTATACTGCATTAGCACTTTTAGTTGATTCATTTTATTATCATCCAACTTACTACAAATGAGTAGAACCCAAGTATAAACCCATTAATAAGGTATAAGTGATTATAGAACAAACCCACATCAACCACTAATATCATCTTCTAATCAAAAAGGATCCAGGCCGCTCGTATCCGTGAGCACGGCTATCATGATAGATCAACACACTCTGCAGAGGTTTCGCCCTTTACCCGCCGGTCACATAAATCCAAAAGAACTTATGTTACGAGGACTTTCACAAAACACCCTAACAAGCACAGTAGCCGTTTTGGTTCAACATAGGCAGCATAACCCAAGGCATCGAGATTGACGTACGCTCAGGGCGCAACGTGAGGGGGTCAATGGCGTCCAGAGCGAGAGCGCAATCATCGCAACGTGTGAAGCTGCCGTACATCGGGCGCTTACATCACGGGACTTTGCCTAACGGGGCATAGCCAACGGATAAAACCGTCCTCGATGGATCAAACTATACTCTCACCCATGCACCCCACATACGCCTTTCGGTAACCACTGGCGAGCTAGAGACGTACAAGTTAATTATCCAAGACCAGAGCCATTATAGTTCCAACGGCGGCGAACAGGTTCCTGGGTTGTCGCTTTAAGAACCGGACCTTATGGAGAGACATTAGAACAAAGCACAAAGCACATGCTCTAATTCCCTAGATCAAACCTTATAGAGACACTAGAACAAAGCACACAGCACATGCTCTAGTTCCCCGAACCATGTTGCTAAAAAGCATCTTTTAACCATCATTGAAGTGAACCATTAATTCATTATTGACATTAAAAATAAATGTTGGTTGCAGCGCGTAGCATAGTCTAACCATAATGCATAAAACCCTGGGTAACAAGGAATAGGGTAAAGACTAGGAACATCCTTAATGGCTAACAGTATTAGGCACATGCATATGAGTTTGGGTGATTAAATGGTGTATAGGTAACAAGGATGGTCCGTGTTATACTTGCCTTCCTCAGAGAACTGCTGCTGCACTTGATCTTCGAGAACGGGATCGTCGGCGAACTCGAACGGCTCAGCAACTACTCACATCGATCATCACACAAGCATCCACACATACATGCAATCAAGATATTTAATTAGAACAGTACACCAAACATAAACAAAAGATGAAAAGAAGGCTTTAGAACTACTCTACGCTTCACTACGAACACATGAGCGCGAAAATCACTCAAATCGGAGTTAAAACGGAGAAACTACGCTTAAAACGGGCTCTAGGGTCTTGCTGGTAAAGATTTTAGGCTTCCAGGGGTGTTTTTGAAAGAAACCAGGGACTTAAAACATAATTTTGTATAAAAACACGAGGGCTGCGGTGTAAAAACAACTTCTAGGACGGCGGGCATTATTTTTCAAAAGCGCAGGGGCTAAACCGAAAGAAAAAGGACTTAGTTGTAAATACTTTTGAACTGCACTGGACCGCGGGTTGATTTTTGAAAAACAGAGGGGCTCTTTTGAAAAAAACGCCACGGCAGCGGGTGGACGCTGACGTCAGCTGACGTCATCGTTGACCGAACCGTGGACCGGCTTGAACCGCGGTTCACAGGAACCGGCTCGGTTTAGATCGGCTTTTAGATCTAACCGTCGGTTTCGAATCTAACGGCTGGGATTAGATCTAGCTTAACAGTCGTCGAGAACGACGACTCGCGGCGGCGCGCGGCGGCGACCTCACCGGAGTAGGCTCGGCTTGGGGCTAGGAAGCTCGGTTTCTCGCCGCGTTTGGCCCTAGAGGTAGAGGAGACGACGGCGAACTCGATTTGGGGGTCCTACTCGAGGATTGGGCGGCGGTGGAGGCCGTCGGCGAGCGGAGGCGGGTCGGCTGCTCCGGCGAACTTGCGCGGGCGCTGCAGAGCGAAAGAGGAGGGGGAAAAAGGGCTTGGCGTGTTCCTTACCTCGCGGCAAAACCCCTGGTGCGGTTCTAAGCGGCAAAGGCGCGGCGGAGCGTGCTCGAGACGACTGCGGCGGCTCGGACTCGGCGGCGACGGCTAGGGTTCGAGATGCAGGGGCTAAAGAGAGGGGTTGGCGGCGGCTATTTATGGGGGCTTCAGGCTCCTTGGCGTGCGCGCCAAGTCGCGAGGGTCCCAGCTCGGCACGGCGGCGCGGCGCGGCTCGGAGGAGAGCTCTGCTCGCTCACGGCGAGAGGAGGGAGGCGAAGATGACAAGTGGGCCAGGGTGTCAGTGGCAGAGGGAGACGCGCAGCTGCGGAAGGAAGAGAGAGGCCGACAAGTGGGGTCACGCTGTCAGCCGCAGCGGGAGAGAGAGGGGAGGGGAAAAACGGACAACTGGGCCGGGCTGCGCGCTGGGCTGGCTCTGCTGGGCCGCGCGAAGAGAAAGATGGGCCGCGCGAAAAAGAAAAGAAAGAGAGGAGGAGGAGTGGGCCGGCTGGGCTGAGAAGAGAGAAGGAAAAAGAGAGAGAAAAAGAAAAGGTTTTTCTTTTATTCAAACACTCATTTGAATTCAAATTCAAATTTGAATTCAACAATAAAAAAAATAAATGCACCAGCATGAATGCAACAATAATGTTTCTATTTCCTATATTTGCTTTTATTTATTCAAAATTTTTATTTCCCTATATTAATTATGAGCACTTCAATATAAAAACCAATTAATTACTAATTTTTAAATAGGGCCATTTTTAGGGTGTTACAATTCTACCCCCCTTAAAATGAATCTCGTCCCCGAGATTCGGACGTGGATTGGAAGAGATGGGGATATTCTGCCTTGAGATCCATCCTTCCTTTCACAAGTTGCTTCACCTTCTGAGTGACGTTTCCTTGCACATGCGTATCACCTTGTTCCTGGTGACCCTCTCTGATTCCTCCAAAACCTTGACCAGTCTCTGAGGACTTAATTGCCTGATACTCAATCTTCTCTCCTCATGGAGCCACTAACTGAACTGCACGCTTAGAACACTGTATGACTGCTTCGTACTTTGCTAGCCAGCTCATTCCCAAAATCAGATCCCTCCAGATAGAGTTTAGGACTATAGGGTGTGCTAAAAAGTCTACCCCCCTTATGGTCCCTGCCATACTCCTCACAAAAACTCAGAGCTAGTCCTGATAAACTGAAGAAGGTCCACTGAACTGACAAGATAAGGAACCCAGAGAACAGAGGAAGTGGTAGATGGTGTGCACAGGAGATAAGGAACCCAACTATCTACCCATTAAATCCTTATACCTTAGTCCAATACTAGATGATTGCAGACTTCCATCTGCGCTCATCACAATCATTACAAAGATCCAAATCACACATAAGCATAATGACAATTCATTCAAGCATTTAAAGGCATGGTTCACACAAGACTCGACACTCTTAGACCAGTTTTGACTCAAAAACGTTCTATTTGATCTCTACTAGCATTTAGGGTCGATAGTGGTGCAGTGAGCTAGGGTGCTGTATCTAGTCCTTCTGTGTGGTGGCGACTGTGCACCGAACTCTGGGCTATGTGGCACAGATCCTCCCAACTGGTACTGCAGCTCCTCATTCTTCTCTTGTTGTTGTTCTAACTCCACGGACTCGGTCTCTAGCTCCTCGGGGTTCCCTTCTTCGGCCTACTGCCTAAGAGGCTCCTCATAGGCATCCGGGTTGCGTGCCACCAATGGGTACTCATCGATACGGGGTGGAAGGTAGCCATCAGTGCTCTTACGGACTATCTATCTCTATCGAGCTATCTATGGAAGTGAAAACTAGAGGAGGGCTAGAAAATTTTCACAAAGGACAGAGGTAGAATAGAACACCATTTTTCAACAGAAACTCAACTCTAGGGTGTGAAATAATTTTTAGAGCAAGGATTAAGCAAGTTCTAATCGACCGTTCTATCTAGGCTGTGATCCTACAGTCAGCACGGCTCTGATACCAACTTTGTAACACCCAGATTTCCAAGAAATCCGAATGCTTCCATATGTGTGCCCAGGATGTCCACAGAACACATATAGATTACAAATATTGAATCACAGAGAACACAATGCTCGAATAAAATAGTTTATATCAGAGTTTAACACAAGACATAGTCTTAAACAAATAACACAGCGGAAGACTTAATACTATTAAACGCTTCATAACTAGGTAGAGCCTCACGTCCACAGGGACACCGACTGGTTGAACACAGCTAGAAGTACGGCAGATCCTCCGGAAACTCAGCAATCGACTGATCATTCAATGCTCCATCTGTTACCCATCCGGGATTTTGTTGAATATTTGCAAGTGTAAGTAAACCATCTTACTTAACAAGTATAACACGGGTTATGCAAGGACAAAAGGCTTGACACGGTTATACTGCATTAGCACTTTTAGTTGATTCATTTTATTATCATCCAACTTACTACAAATGAGTAGAACCCAAGTATAAACCCATTAATAAGGTATAAGTGATTATAGAACAAACCCACATCAACCACTAATATCATCTTCTAATCAAAAAGGATCCAGGCCGCTCGTATCCGTGAGCACGGCTATCATGATAGATCAACACACTCTGCAGAGGTTTCGCCCTTTACCCGCCGGTCACATAAATCCAAAAGAACTTATGTTACGAGGACTTTCACAAAACACCCTAACAAGCACAGTAGCCGTTTTGGTTCAACATAGGCAGCATAACCCAAGGCATCGAGATTGACGTACGCTCAGGGCGCAACGTGAGGGGGTCAATGGCGTCCAGAGCGAGAGCGCAATCATCGCAACGTGTGAAGCTGCCGTACATCGGGCGCTTACATCACGGGACTTTGCCTAACGGGGCATAGCCAACGGATAAAACCGTCCTCGATGGATCAAACTATACTCTCACCCATGCACCCCACATACGCCTTTCGGTAACCACTGGCGAGCTAGAGACGTACAAGTTAATTATCCAAGACCAGAGCCATTATAGTTCCAACGGCGGCGAACAGGTTCCTGGGTTGTCGCTTTAAGAACCGGACCTTATGGAGAGACATTAGAACAAAGCACAAAGCACATGCTCTAATTCCCTAGATCAAACCTTATAGAGACACTAGAACAAAGCACACAGCACATGCTCTAGTTCCCCGAACCATGTTGCTAAAAAGCATCTTTTAACCATCATTGAAGTGAACCATTAATTCATTATTGACATTAAAAATAAATGTTGGTTGCAGCGCGTAGCATAGTCTAACCATAATGCATAAAACCCTGGGTAACAAGGAATAGGGTAAAGACTAGGAACATCCTTAATGGCTAACAGTATTAGGCACATGCATATGAGTTTGGGTGATTAAATGGTGTATAGGTAACAAGGATGGTCCGTGTTATACTTGCCTTCCTCAGAGAACTGCTGCTGCACTTGATCTTCGAGAACGGGATCGTCGGCGAACTCGAACGGCTCAGCAACTACTCACATCGATCATCACACAAGCATCCACACATACATGCAATCAAGATATTTAATTAGAACAGTACACCAAACATAAACAAAAGATGAAAAGAAGGCTTTAGAACTACTCTACGCTTCACTACGAACACATGAGCGCGAAAATCACTCAAATCGGAGTTAAAACGGAGAAACTACGCTTAAAACGGGCTCTAGGGTCTTGCTGGTAAAGATTTTAGGCTTCCAGGGGTGTTTTTGAAAGAAACCAGGGACTTAAAACATAATTTTGTATAAAAACACGAGGGCTGCGGTGTAAAAACAACTTCTAGGACGGCGGGCATTATTTTTCAAAAGCGCAGGGGCTAAACCGAAAGAAAAAGGACTTAGTTGTAAATACTTTTGAACTGCACTGGACCGCGGGTTGATTTTTGAAAAACAGAGGGGCTCTTTTGAAAAAAACGCCACGGCAGCGGGTGGACGCTGACGTCAGCTGACGTCATCGTTGACCGAACCGTGGACCGGCTTGAACCGCGGTTCACAGGAACCGGCTCGGTTTAGATCGGCTTTTAGATCTAACCGTCGGTTTCGAATCTAACGGCTGGGATTAGATCTAGCTTAACAGTCGTCGAGAACGACGACTCGCGGCGGCGCGCGGCGGCGACCTCACCGGAGTAGGCTCGGCTTGGGGCTAGGAAGCTCGGTTTCTCGCCGCGTTTGGCCCTAGAGGTAGAGGAGACGACGGCGAACTCGATTTGGGGGTCCTACTCGAGGATTGGGCGGCGGTGGAGGCCGTCGGCGAGCGGAGGCGGGTCGGCTGCTCCGGCGAACTTGCGCGGGCGCTGCAGAGCGAAAGAGGAGGGGGAAAAAGGGCTTGGCGTGTTCCTTACCTCGCGGCAAAACCCCTGGTGCGGTTCTAAGCGGCAAAGGCGCGGCGGAGCGTGCTCGAGACGACTGCGGCGGCTCGGACTCGGCGGCGACGGCTAGGGTTCGAGATGCAGGGGCTAAAGAGAGGGGTTGGCGGCGGCTATTTATGGGGGCTTCAGGCTCCTTGGCGTGCGCGCCAAGTCGCGAGGGTCCCAGCTCGGCACGGCGGCGCGGCGCGGCTCGGAGGAGAGCTCTGCTCGCTCACGGCGAGAGGAGGGAGGCGAAGATGACAAGTGGGCCAGGGTGTCAGTGGCAGAGGGAGACGCGCAGCTGCGGAAGGAAGAGAGAGGCCGACAAGTGGGGTCACGCTGTCAGCCGCAGCGGGAGAGAGAGGGGAGGGGAAAAACGGACAACTGGGCCGGGCTGCGCGCTGGGCTGGCTCTGCTGGGCCGCGCGAAGAGAAAGATGGGCCGCGCGAAAAAGAAAAGAAAGAGAGGAGGAGGAGTGGGCCGGCTGGGCTGAGAAGAGAGAAGGAAAAAGAGAGAGAAAAAGAAAAGGTTTTTCTTTTATTCAAACACTCATTTGAATTCAAATTCAAATTTGAATTCAACAATAAAAAAAATAAATGCACCAGCATGAATGCAACAATAATGTTTCTATTTCCTATATTTGCTTTTATTTATTCAAAATTTTTATTTCCCTATATTAATTATGAGCACTTCAATATAAAAACCAATTAATTACTAATTTTTAAATAGGGCCATTTTTAGGGTGTTACAAAATTCGGGCTGGAACTAGGCCAAAAAATTCGAGTTTTAGCTCTCTGTATTCGCTGTTTTTCAGTAGGCCGAGCTGTAGTGTTTCGGTTGCCATTTTTATTTGCTTAACCAATGGGGTTGAAATTTGGTGAGCATTTTGTTTGGCAAATTATAAACAACTTTGTAGTTCAAATCACCGCCCAGAAGTGAGTGGAAAACACATTAATAATTAAAACAAAGATAGCTGCGGAATGTTTTCAGCACAACCATTTCAACCTTCATCAAGTTTTGGGGCTCACACATCCACACAAATTGAATTACATTGTTTCAAAAGATTGAAGGGGAAACTCAACTTCATCTAGCCTATTACATCATGAGGCCAAAATTTGGGCTATGCGGAGGAGTAATCTCGCTACTGCAGCTCCTAGAAGTCATCTAGGTTGTTAGCTGTGGCCTCGCTGCCCATGGGAGACGGTGGAGCTGGAAGGGGTGGCATGTCATCCTCTGTGTCCATGTCGGAATCAGGGGCCTCTCCTTCCCCATGCTCTCCACCTTCCTCAAGAAGGTGCTGAGCATCATGGGCGGCTAGCATGGCATTGGCATGCTCCAAGACACCCTGCACGTTCTCAAGCTCATCCCTTGGTTGGGTTAGCTCGTTGTGGACATTGTTGTGTGCTATGTGGAGGTCGGTCAATTGCCTCTCCAAATCTGCAATCATGGCGTCCCTGGTGCTCACCTCTATGGACAAGGAGGTCCTCTCTACCCCAAGGTCGCGGGCACGAACAGACATATCAATGGCAAGGTTAAGTGCCTCACTCTGTGACCGTCCCAAAAGTGCCTGCAGCCGGTGATAAGCCCGGATCCATCACATCAAGAGTGCAGCTGCAGTGACGGGGTTCTCCGCCACCCTCAAAGGTGAGCTGAGATAGCGCCTCATCCAATGAGCATCGTCCGGCTGGGCCGGTGGAAACAACCCAAGAAGCTGATGCTCCACAAGGTCCTAGTTCTGGGCGCAGAAGGAGCTGATCACATTGAGGGCAGCTAACTCACAAGTGTGGCGGACCACTCCGAAATTATTCCAAGTTAAGTACCCCGGGACCACTAATCAAGTAGTCAGGCACTTAATCCGGAATAAGCTGGAGCGCCGTCGGATTAAACCCGATTTAACCACGTACTTTTCTCGATCGAAACAACAGCACGCCCACACGAAGGTGAGTTCCAGAGATTACAACATTCCACAAATTCAACATACACAAATAGTATCACAAAGTTATTACAAACCAAGTTCGAAATTTAAATCAGAGTATCAAGTTCAAGCAGCGGAATAAAGTAGTTCATTGCAGCGGAAAGATAAACTAACGACGATACAACGTAACACCATGATGAAGCCTGCCACGGTGCTACTCCTCCCGTTCCTCGGCAGAGGACGGAACCCACTCGATGTGCCATCCAAGGGGAAACTGGGTAGGCCAAGTCATGGCATCGACTGCCACATCCAACACTGTACCTGTAATAAAAGCCACAAGCAAGGCTGAGTATACTAATAGTCAGCAAGGCTTACCCGTCGGGTGTAAACTACATCACCGACATCTAGACATGAGAGGCTTTTGGCTGGTGGGTTTGTTTGCCAAAAAGCAACTAAGAGTAGGTCCTTGCTTTCATGTTTTAGCATCATATTCTAGTAGATTTAATCATTCTAGATTAGCAACCTCTCTAAACATACAAGTGGTGCAGTACAATTTATTTCATACAACAAGTTCATCAATCTCATAGTTCCACTTGTTACTCAATGCAGCTAGGCGGTCAAGCAGTCTCATTAACCGCGAGAAGCGGACAGTTCGAACCGAATTTTGCTACCTGGCCAGGGGAAACCCAACACACACGGATAATGCTTGCTATAAAAGGTACAAGCACTTCCCAACCTTTCCCATCGATCCACAATTCGGATCCGAATCCACCTTCCTTAGGATAGAGGTTTACTGCTTCACTCACAGTCTCACGCATATATCCACAAGTGTACGGAAGGGGAAACAAAAGTTTCCAAGGAGAGATGGCTATCGGCCCTAGCTGCTTCAATCTGGTACCGGGCTTACCGATTCCCATATATCGGCATGCATGTGGTACGTTCAAAAACTTGACACACTCAACCACACGTTTCGACCTTAAATCCATTATCATACACGGACGGGAGATCTTCATCTACCATCCCGCCCGTCCATCCTTATGATTCCAACATAAGTAAAGACAAGCAACTCCTATGTCTCCCGAGTGACAGGAAATCACTCGACTTGTAACGGACCTAAAGCAATGCCCTATCGATCCTTTCATACTAGTGTTGCAAGTCATAGGTACTAGAAATGTGCAGCTAAGGTATTCAATCAACTCCTTGAAACGTAAATGCACAAGCATAGGGAATTCATAGATGCATAAACTTTAAAGGTTAGGTTATGCTCTGGGGCTTGCCTTCTTGCGCTAGCTGAGTGTTAGCCTCCGGGTTGACTTCTACTTCGTTGGCACCTCCCTCTGGGATTCCTTCTTCGTCGGCGTGGATGAGATGGTAGGTGCCGTCCGGAATAGCGCCTTCTACATGAGATGCATAACTTATAGTGGCTGCCTATTGATTCCAAACTAAGGCCTTAAAGGCCATATTCACCTAGACATGCTAAAGTACTACTTTCTTCTTCACAAAATTAGAGGAGGGGTGTGGAATATTTTTACGCGTCTTTGATGGTGATAGTGTACATATATAAAAGAATTTCCATTTATTATTTGAAGTTAGGGTGCTGTTCTGGAATTTTAAACCTTTCCATGTTTTATTTTAATTAATTATCAAAAAGGTTTATTCTTTTATATAACTCAATTCCACTTTAATTCCTTCTCATTTTTGTTTCTCATTTTCTGTTCATCCTTTTTATCTATAAACTTTATGACAGCTACTGGAGTATAAGGGTTAGGCTCACTCCAAAATTTAGCTAAATCTGAGCTATACAGAATTTATTAAAAATAGTTCAAACTGCTGCCTGCAGAAATGAAATAAATTCATATAAAATCGAAAATACATCCAAATCAGGAAACTTTCCTACCAGAGCTAGTCATGAGTGCAAGGAGGGCTCTGGCCAAGTGGTGGCTCAAAATAACCCTTGGATAGTCCTCAATAAATTTTTATTTGAAAACACATATCTATTTATTGGCTAGTCTAAACAGAGCAAAAATTAAGTTTTGCATTTTTAACAGATGTGCTAACAAGGTTTTAGGCCTCTGGAGAAAAATGGTGATTTTTAGCTGCACAGATTGTTTTTAATAATTTCAGGACTGCAAAAAGACAGGAAACACAATTTAATTCATAAATGAAGCTACAGTTCATATTTTAGGTCCCCTTTGGACACAAGGTGTCCAAAGTCACTGCAAACAACATATCCAAAGCTCAGCCCTAGCGGAGCTCTGGATTTGAAATGGTGCACAAGTTTCTAAATTCACAGTTTGAATTTTAATTCAAAAATGGTTCACCAAAAGTATATACATGCTTAAATGATATTGGAGTTTACAATCTCACGAGTCCTGGGAGTATTTTTGTGCATTTTTTTGATTTTTGTACGATTTTTAGCGGATTTTACAAGATTCGGGAAAAAATAGATCTAGGTTTAAGAATCTTTTTACGCTGGAGACCCTAGAACTTTCAAAACCTTTCAACCCAGTCCCTGATTTTTGCGCAGAGGACCCTGGAAAAACGAAGACGAAGAAGAAAGGTCCTCGGCTCGTCGCCGAAGTTGCGCCGGCCAAACGACGGCGAGCTAGGGTTGGGGAAGTGGGGGAAAAGAACCAGGGGCTCACCACGAGTCGATTGGTGGCGGTTGGGAGGCCGGGGGAAGCTTGGAGTTTGCCGGCGATGATGCAGTGGCGGCGCGGCCGCCACGAGCTTGATTCCGGCGAGGGTAGTGGGTCTCGTCGGGGTTGAAGGGGTCCTAGAGCACCAGTGGAACTCGGGGAAGCTATTGGCGTGCTCGGTTGACCTCGGGGATGGCTCGGCGTAGGGTCTCGACGTGAGGGTGCTCCGGTGGCCGAAAAATGGAGATTTGGGGAAAATCTCGATTTCTCGCCGGAGAGTTGGGGAGAGCTCGCGGGAAGTAGGGGAAATGGAAGCTAGTGAAGGGGTCTAGCTCCGTGCGCGAGGAATTTGGGAATGGTGGAGAGTGTAGGGCGAATTTCGCTTCGAAGCTCGGCTCGGACCGTGCGGCTGGAGGTGGAAGACGACGGGAGCGAGCGCGAGGAGAGGGAGAAGGGCTGGGCGCTAGCTGAGGGAAGGGAAGAGGATGCTCAGTGAAGTGTTTGGAGTGCGCTAGAGGCACTGAGTGGCCTCGGTGGCGTCTGTGCGCGTGCGCGGGCTGTCGAGGTCGCCATTGATGGCGCGGTGAGCTCGGGCAGAGCGCGCGCACGGGATTGGGCGTCGAAGATCGTCGCGTGAGGGAGTGGAAGATCTTCTACAGGGTCCTTGGCGCGGAGCGGGACGGAATCTGCCGCGGAGCGGCTTGCGCGGCGCGCGCGCGCGGCCACGGCGGCGCTCCGACCGCCATGATGGCGTTCGCGCGGCACGAGGCGAGGCGGCCTGTCGACGGCGATGTGAAGGCTCAGAAGGGGCTGGACAAACGCATGACGATAAGCTCCACCCGACGCCACGGCTCGGCCAGCTCGGCGCGGCCTCCGCCGCTCGCCGGCCACGTGGCGGCCGAGCTCCGGCCAGAGCAGGGGCGCGCCAGGGCGACTGTTGGGCCCACGTGGAGCTCCTTTGCCCCATTTGAATTTTCTCCAAATATTTGAACTGAACATGAAAAAGTGTAAATATAAAAGTTGGAGTTTGAGAGGTGGGACACAACTTTCTTTTTGGGGTGAACCTGAAATTTCAAATTTTTCAAGCTCAAATAACCCAAATTCAAAAAGGTGTTTGGAACAGTTTTTCGAGTTTTTGAGGGACTAAACTGCAAAATTTTCAAAAGTTCCAAACAGTGACTAGGCCTCATTTGTGATGACAAACAACTTTTATTTTTGGAGATTTTTAAGTTTAGTACAACATTTTTGAGATTTCAGTTGGGTGTCAAACAACCTTTGTTTTTGAATTTAAATTTGAATTTCGATGAATTTTGAATTCCATCCTAAATTTCTCCCTTTTTAATCTGTTTCAAAGGTGTTCTCTTCATTATTACATGAGAGATGTCACAGCCTACCCCCCTTAAAAGGAATCTCGTCCCGAGATTCGATTAAACTTAGGAATAAGGTGGGAAAAGTACCTTTGGCTTACGAAAGGATGTCGGGGAAATTCTTCTTAAGATAGTCCTCGGTTTCCCACGTGGCTTCATCTTCGGAGTGATGACTCCACTGAATTTTTTACATTTTCACTCCTTTCCTTCGTGTTTGTCTCTCTTTCTCATCGAGGATTTTAATGGGATGCTCATCATAGGAGAGATCCAGTTCAACCGAGAGTTCCTCTTGTTCAACAACTTCGGTCGGAACACGAAGACACCTCTTGAGTTGGGAAACGTGGAATACGTCGTGCACGGCTGAGAGCTTCTCGGGAAGCTTCACACGATAGGCTACCGGTCCACATTGTTGAGTAATTTCATATGGGCCGATGTAACGAGGTGCGAGTTTTCCCTTTAATCCGAATCTTTGCACACCCTTGGTCGGGGAGACCTTGAGATACACGTGGTCGCCGACTTCAAATTGAAGTGGCTTCCGCCGTTGATCAAAGTAACTCTTTTGCCGTGACTGGGCGGTTGTCAAATTTTCACGGATGATCCTAACCTTTTCTTCTACTTCCTTGACAAGGTCAGGGCCATAGATATACCTCTCGCCTGCCTGGGACCAACACAACGGGGTCCGACATCTTCTACCGTATAAGGCTTCGAAAGGTGCCATTTTAAGACTCGCTGGGTAGCTGTTGTTATAGGAGAATTCGGCCAGAGATAAACATTTGTCCCAATTCTTCCCATAATGGACAACACAAGCTCGAAGCATATCCTCGAGTATTTGATTTACCCTTTCCGTCTACCCATCGGTTTGAGGGTGATATGCTGAACTACGGATCAGTTTTGTGCCTAGGGACAGTTGCAATTGTTCCCAAAAGCGTGCTACGAATTGAGTACCACGATCTGAAATTATCGTCTTGGGTACCCCATGTAGACAAACGATCCGTTCTAAATAAATCTCAACGTAACTCTTAGCGGTATAAATGGTATTGACCGGAATAAAATGTGCGGTCTTGGTAAGGCGGTCCACAATTACCCAAATGGAGTCATGCCCCTGAGGGGTTCTGGGAAGTCCAACAATGAAATCCATGCTTATATCTTCCCACTTCCATGAGGGAATACGTAGAGGTTGAAGCGTGCCTGCTACCTTCAAGTGGCTAGCCTTAACCCGCTGACACGTGTCACATTCCGACACATACGTGGCAATTTCTCGCTTCATCCGAGTCCACCAAAAGTTTTGTTTCAAATCTTGGTACATTTTGGTGCTACCGGGATGGATAGAAAATTTAGAGAGATGGGCCTCATCCATAATCTTCCTCCGGAGTTCCGTGTTTTTGGGCACCACGATGCGATGTCCAAACCACATCACTCCCAGCCCATCTAGCCGGAAACACTTGTATTTTTCCTTCACCTTCTCGTTTGACAATTTCTTTTTAAGGATTTTAATCTTTGTGTCATTTAATTGGGCTTCAACAGTCTGATCGTGCAAGGTTGGTTCGACTGAAATATGGTTGAAGTACCCGTGTGGAACAATCTCTAAGTTGAGCTTTGCCATTTCATGGCACAAGGTGTCAGCGTAGGACTCCACGGAAAGACAATGACAATGAGCCTTGCGGCTTAGTGCATCCGCAACCACATTTGCCTTGCCGGGGTGATAATGCACACTAAGGTCATAGTCCTTTGCTAACTCCAACCATCTTCGCTGCCTCATATTCAAATGTGCCTGAGTGAAGACATATTTGAGGCTCTTGTGGTCGGTGTATATGTTGCATGGAACACCCATCAGATAGTGTCGCCACATCTTGAGAGCATGAATAACCGCTGCTAACTCAAGATCATGCGTGGGGTAGTTTTGCTCATGAGGCCGAAGTGCTCGAGAAGCATAAGCAATGACTCGGTTCTCTTGCATGAGGACGCAACCAAGTCCGGTGCCTGAAGCATCGCAATAGACATCATAGGGCTTGGTGCAATCAGGTTGAGCTAAAACTGGGGCTGAAGTTAAATGTTTTCTCAAAGTGTGGAAAGCTTCATCACATTTGTCATTCCACTCAAATTTGAGTCCCTTCTTTAAGAGTTCGGTCATGGGTTTCGCAATCCGAGAGAAGTCCGGAATAAAACGGCGATAATAACCGGCTAAACCCAGAAAACTCCGAATCTCATGAACAGAGGTAGGTGGTTGCCAATCCAGCACCTCTTGCACTTTGGTTGGATCCACGGATATACCATCCTTGGAAACCGTGTGACCTAAGAATTTCACACTCTCTAGCCAGAATTCACACTTGGAGAACTTGGCGTAGAGCTGATGGTGTCTCAATCTTTGAAGAACAATGCGAAGGTGCTCGACATGCTCTTCCTCATTCTTGGAATATATAAGAATGTCGTCAATGAAAACCACCACAAACTTGTCTAGTTCTGACATGAAAACCGAATTCATGAGGTACATGAAATAGGCTGGGGCATTGGTGAGTCCAAAAGACATGACCAAGAATTCATAAAGCCCGTAACGAGTAGAAAAGGCAGTCATTGGAATGTCACAAGGCCGGATTTTTATTTGGTGATAGCCAGAGCGATGGTCAATCTTAGAGAACACTCTGGCGCCAGCTAGTTAGTCAAACAGGACATCAATACTGGGGAGTGGGTACTTGTTTTTAATAGTCACCGCATTGAGAGGCCGGTAATCTATGCACAACCTCAAAGAATGGTCCTTCTTCTTCACAAAGATAGCGGGACATCCCCAAGGTGACACACTAGGACGAATGAAACCCTTGTCTAGCAATTCTTGGAGTTGAATTTTTAATTCAGCCAATTCATTGGGTGGCATTCTATATGGTCTCTTTGATATAGGTGCTGTGCCAGGTTGGAGTTCAATAACAAATTCAATGTCCCTATCCGGCGGCATCCCAGGTAAGTCATCCAGAAAAACATCGGCATACTCACATACCACCGGAATGTCCTGTAGTTGGGTTTCTACCATTGCATAAGCACAAACATTGACACAATTCCGTTGTGGCAGATATAACACACTAGGGCCATGTGTAGGCGAGTTTATTTCAACAACTCGTCCCGCAACATCTAGCACAACCTTATGTTGAGTCATCCAATTGGCTCCCAAAACAATGTCAATCCCTTCCATACCAAGCAAAATCAAATCAGTAGGAAATATTTTACTTCCCAGCCTGATTGGAACTCTTCGAGTGACTTGGTTGGATGCTATTTTACCTCCCGCAGTTGATATCACATATGATGATTTGGTATGGTAAGATTTTAACCCACATTTCACATGAAATCTTGTGCTTATAAAACTATGTGTTGCCCCGGAATCAAACAATATCACAGCAGGTTGAGTGTAGATAGGGAAGGTACCAGTCATGTCTGGGGCTCCCTCGGGTAGGTCGGCCAAGGTGGTGTAGTTAAGCCTTCCTTGTCGGACCTGCACACGTTGCTGTTGTTTGCCCTTGTTTTGCTGATTCCCCGGGCGCTGGTTCTGTTGCTTGTTCTGCGGGCAGTCCTTGATAAAGTGACAGTTGCGGCCACACTTCAAACACGGATAGCCGGCTCCAGGGCGAGCTGGCTGTTGTGTGTTCTGCCTTGGCGCCGATTGCTGCTGCGGCGGTGGAGGGAAACGGGGCGCATTAGGCTGTGGTGGCCTAGCAACCCATCCACCTCCCTGAGGTGCCCTGGACTGTCCTTGCGGTGCAGCCGGAGGAACCAAGCGGAATCTCTGCGGCTATGCGCTAGAGGGTCCAGCGGGAGCTTTCCTCTTCTTCTCCGCCGTGTGCACCACATTAGCGTCTTCTTGGGCGATGGCGAGGTTCACAAGATCGCCATATGTGGCAGCACGGGTGGTAGCCAACTGAGCTTTCAACTTGGTATTGAGGCCACGTCGGAACCTCTCCAACTTTTTCTCGTCAGAATCGGCATGATGACCCGCGTACGGGCACAGACCATTGAAGGCCTGGGCGTATTGGAGCACCGTGCGGGTACCCTGGGTCAGAGCCAGAAATTCGTTCAACTTCCACTCTACCAAGCCGGTAGGAATATGATGAGCCTTGAACGCAGTCTTGAACTCATCCCACTCAACCACATGACCCTCCTGCTGCAGGGCCAAGTAATTCTCCCACCATAGGAGAGCTGGGCCGCGGAGCTGCTGCGCCGCGAACACTACCTTGCGGTTGGAAGTGCAAGGCGTGGCCAAGATGGTGAACTTGGATTCGATGGCTCGAATCCACGTATCGGCCTCTAGGGGCTCATCGGCTCTTGAGAATACCGGCGGGTGTGTAGCCAGAAAATCCTCATATCGGCCACTTGAGGCTGAGGAGCCCGTTGACCTCCCTACTGTAGCATCTGCTGTTGCATCATTTGATGCTGATGCTGCAGGTTCCGTAGGATTTCCGTTTGCGTAGCATACAATTGCTGCCACGTCGGAGGTTGCTGCGGTGGCGGAGGTGGTGGCGGCTGTTGCTGCCCCTCAGGCCCTTGCTGGTTAGCATTGGAGCCACTAGCGTCATGACCGCTGCGGGTGATTGCCATCTGCAGTAGGTACTTGTATTAGCCACATTTCCTAAGCTTGCATAATGATGACAAGATAGAACGTGACAATATATTGAAGTTTACTGCGTAAGAATGACATGTCAACACGCATTTCGGAAGAAAAATCATATCTCCCAACAGGAAGCAAGTCAAATGCTCCCATTCGGTCAGTAGCTCGAAAATTTCATGCTCTACAACTTTCATGTTTGGCTCAGAATCAAATTCAGGCTGCAACTAAGCCGAAAAATTCAGTCTTTAGCTCTCTGCGTTTGCTGTTTTACAGCAGGCCGAGCTGTAGTGTTTTGGTTGCCATTTTTATCTCGCTTAACCAATGGGGTTGAAATTTGGTGAACATTTCATTTGACAAATTCCAAACAACTTTGTAGTTCACATCACAGCCCATAAATGAATGGAAAACCCATCAATAATAAACCAAAGTTAGCTGCAGAATGTTTTCTACACAGCCATTACAACCTTCATCAAGCTTTGGGTCACAACCACACCATTAAATTACATTGTCCCAAAAGATTAAGGGGAGCTCAACTCCATCTAGCCTATTACAACATGAAGCCAAAATTTAGGCTAAGCGAAGGAGTAATCTCGCTACTACCACTTCTAGAAATCATCTAGGTTGTTAGCGGTAGCCTCGCTGCGCATAGGTGATGGTGGAGCTGGAAGGGGCGGCATATCATCCTCGGTATCCATGTCGGAGTCGGGGGCCTCTCCTTCCCCATGCTCTCCCTCCTGCTCAAGAAGGTGCTGAGCATCATGGGCGGCTAACATGGCATTAGCATGCTCCAAAGTACCGTGTACTTCCTCAAGCTCTTCTCTAGTTTGGGCTAGCTCATTTTGAACGTCGTTGTGCGCGATGTGGAGGTCATTCAATTGCCTCTCCAAATCAGCAATCATGGTGTGGCGGACCACTCCGAAATTATTCCAAGTTAAGTACCTCGGGACCACTAATCAAGTAGTCAGGCACTTAATCCGGAATAAGCTAGAGCGCCGTCGGATTAAACCCGATTAAACCACGTACTTTTCTCGATCGAAACAACAGCACGCCCACACGAAGGTGAGTTCCAGAGATTACAACATTCCACAAATTTAACATACAATAAAGTATCACAAGTTATTACAAACCATGTTCGAAATTTAAATCAGAGTATCAAAGTCTTGCAGCGGAATAAAAGTAGTTCATTGCAGTGGAAATAAAAGCTAACGACTATACAAGTAACACCATGATGAAGCCTGCCATGGTGCTACTCCTCCCGTTCCTCGGCAGGGGACGGAACCCACTCGATGTGCCATCCAGGGGGAACCTGGGTAGGCCAAGTCAAAGCATCGACTGCCACATCCAACATTGTACCTGTAAATCAATGCCACAAGCAAGGCTGAGTATACTAATACTCAGCAAGGCTTACCCGTCGGGTGAAAACTACATCACCGACATCTAGACATGAGAGGCCTTTGGCTGGTGGGTTTGTTTGCCAAAAAGCAACTAAAAGTAGATCCTTGCTTTCATGTTTTAGCCTCATATTCTAGTAGATTTAACCATTCTAAATTAGCATCCTGTCTAATCATACAAGTGGTGCAATACAATTTATTTCATACAACAAGTTCATCAATCTCATAGTTCCACTTGTTACTCAATGCAGCAAGGCGGTCAAGCAGTCTCATTAACCGCGAGAAGCGGACAGTTCGAACCGAATTTTGCTATCTGGCCAGGGGAAACCCAACACACACGGATAATGCTTGCTATAAAAGGTACAAGCACTTCCCAACCTTTCCCATCGATCCACAATTCGGAACCGGGTCCATTTCCTTAGGATAAAGGTTTACTGCTTCACTCACAGTCTCACGCATATATCCACAAGTGTACGGCAGGGGAAATCAAAGTTTCCAAGGAGAGATGGCTATCGGCCCTAGTTGCTTCAATCTGGTACCGGGCTTACCGACTCCCATATATCGGCATGCATGTGGTACGTTCAAAAACTTGACACACTCAACCACACGTTTCGACCTTAAATCAATTATCATACACGGACGGGAGATCTACATCTATCACCCCGCCCTTGAATCCTTATGATTCCAACATAAGTAAAGACAAGCAACTCCTATGTCTCGCGAGTGACAGGAAATCACTCGACTTGTAACGGACCTAAAGCAATGCCCTATCGATCCCTTTCATACTAGTGTTGCAAGTCATAGGTACTAGAAATGTGTAGCTAAGGTATTCAATCAACTCCTTGAAACGTAAATGCACAAGCATAGGGAATTCATAGATGCATAAATTTTAAAGTTCGGTCATGCTCCGGGGCTTGCCTTCTTGCTCTAGCTGGGGGTTAGCCTCCGGGTTGGCTTCCGCTTCGCTGGCACCTCCCTCCGGAATTCCTTCACCGTCGGCGGGGATGAGATGGTAGGTGCCGTCTGGAATAGCGCCTTCTACATGAGATGCATAACTTATTGGCTGCCTATTGATTCCAAGATTAAGGCCTTGAAGGCCATATTCACCTAGACATGCTTAAGTACTACTATTTCCTTCACAAAATAGAGTAGTGGTGTGGGAAAACTTTTATTTATTTTTTATGGTGATTGTGTACATATATAAAAGAATTCTATTTATTATTTGCAATTTAGGGTGTTGTTCTAAATTTTTAGATTCTCCTTATTTTATTCTAACTAATTAACAAAAAGGTTTATTCTTTTATATAAATCAATTTCCACATAGATTCCTTCTCATTTTTGTTTCTCATTTTCTGTGCATCCTTTTTATCTATAAACTTTATGACAGCTACTGGAGTATAAGAGTTAGGCTCACTCCAAAATTTAGCTAAATCTGAGCTACACAAAATTTATTAAAAATAATTTAAACTGCTGCCTGCAGAAATGAAATAAATTCATATAAAATTGAAAATTCATCCAAATCAGGAGATTTTCCTACCAAAGCTAGTCATGTGTGAAAGGAGGGCTCTGGCCAAGTGGTGGCTCAAAATAACCCTTGGACAGTCCTCAATAAATTTCTATCCAAAAACACATATCTATTTATTTGCTAGTCTAAACAGAGCAAAAATTAAGTTTTGCATTTTTAACAGTTGTGCTAACAAGTTTTCAGTCCTCTGGAGAAAAATGGTGATTTTTCACTGCATGGATTATTTTTAATAATTTATGGACTACAAAAAGACAGGAATCATAAATTAATTTATAACTGAAGCTACAGTCCATATTTTTAGGTCCCCTTTGGACACAAGGTGCCCAAAGTCACTAAAAACAACATATCCAAAGATCAACCCTAGCGGAGCTCGGGATTTGAAATGGAGCACAAGTTTCAAATTTTACAGTTTGAATTTTAATTCAAAAATATTTCACCAAAAGTATATACATGCTTAAAGGAGATTGGAGTTTACAATATCTCGAGTCCAGGGAGTATTTTTGTGCATTTTTCTGATTTTAATACGATTTTTAACGGATTTTACAAGATTCGGGAAATTTAGATCTAGGTTTAAGAATCTTTTTACGCGAGAGACCCTAGAACTTTTAAAACTTCACGAACAGGTCCCTGACTTTTACACTGGGAACCCTGGAAAAACGAAGACGATGAAGAAAGGTCCTCGGCTCTCGCCGGAGTTGCGCCGGCCAAACGACGGCGAGCAAGGGTCGGGGAAGTGGGGGAAGAGATCCAGGGGCTCACCACGAGTCGATTGGTGACGGTTGGGAGGCCGGGGAAGCTCGGAGTTTCGCCGGCGACGAGCGGTGGCGGTGCGACCGCCGCGACTTCTACGCCGGTGAGGTCGGTGGGTCTCGTCGGGGTTAGAGGGGTCCTAGAGCACCAGTGGAGCTCGGGGAAGCTATTGGCGTGCTCGGTTGACCTCGGGGACGGCTCGGAGTAGGGTCTCGACGTGAGGGTTCTCCGGCGGCCGAAAAATGGAGATTGGGGGAAATCTCGATTTCTCGCCGGAGAAGCGATGATAGCTTGAGAGGAGTGGGGGGAAATGGAGCTAGGGTAGAGGTCTAGCTTCGTGCGCGATGAATTCAGGAATGGTGGAGAGTGGAGGGCGAATTTTGCCTCGAAGCTCGGCTTGGTCCGTGCGGCGCGAGGTGGAAGACGACGGAGCGAGGCGCGAGGAGAGGGACTGGTGAAGTGAGCGAACTATTGGAGTGTGTGAATGGCTCGGGTGAGTGCCTTGGCACGCTAGAGCGGTTCGTGCAGCCTCGGGAGCGCGCGTGAGGAGTAATGGCCGACGTGACGCGCCATTGATGCGCTGAGCTCGAGCAGAGCGCGAGCGCGGGGGCTGGACGAGGAGGATTGAGGCGTGGAGCAGTGGAAGATCTTCTACAGTGTGTCTTGGAGCGTAGCGGAGGAGAATCTCGCGCGAGGCGGCTCTGCGCGACACGCGCGCGAGCGCGCGGCCACGGCGACGCCCGACCGCCATGATGGCGTTCGCGCGGCGCGAGGAGAAGCGAGCGAACGACGATGAGGTGACAGCTCGGGAGGGGTTGGACAAGCACAAGGCGACTAGCGCCACCCGACGCCGCGGCTCGGCCAGCTCGGCGCGGCCAGGGCCGAGCTGGCAGCCCCGGGGAGCTCCACTGCTACACTTGAATTTTCTCCAAAAATTTGAACGGAACTTGAAAAAGTGTGAAAATAAAAGTTGGAGTTTGAGAGGTGGGACACAACTTACTTTTTGGGGTGAACCCGAAATTTCAAATATTTCGGGCTCAAACGACCCAAATACAAAAAGGTGCCCAGAACTGTATTTTGAGTTTTTGAGGGACTAAACTGCAAAATTTTCAAAAGTCCCAAACAGTGACTAGGCCTTATTTGTGATGACAAACAACTTTTATTTTTGGATATTTTCAAGTTTAGTACAAAATTCTTGAGTTTTCAGTTGGGTGTCAAACCACCTTTGTTTTTGAATTTAAGTTTGAATTTTTGATGGATTTTTAAATTTTCAACCCATAATTCCCTTTTCAACCTGTTTCATATGTGTTTTATTCATTATTACATCAGAGATGTCACACATGGTGTCCCTGGTGCTCACCTCAATGGACAGTGAGGTCCTCTCAACCCCAATGTCACGGGCACGGGCAGACATGTCCATGGCAAGGTTGAGCATCTCGCTCTGCGACCGTCCCAAAAAGTGTCTGCAAGCGGTGGTAAGCTCGGATCCACCTCATCATAAGTGCAGCTGCAGCGACGGGATTCTCCGCCATCCTCAAATGGGAGCTAAGATAGCGTCTCATCCAATGGGGATCATCCGGCTGAGTCGGTGGGAACAACCCAAGCAACTGGTGCTCCACCAATTCCTGGTTCTGAGCACAAAAAGAACTGATGCCATTCAAGGCAGCTAGCTCACAAGTCGTCTCCATGTGGTGTCCATGAACTTCCACACTCCAAGTGGGGGAGCTAGGACACTGTGGATGGCGACATACCACCAAATGCACACGAGATCGGGTCACGCCTCGGTCTCGGATGAGGGTTCTCTCATATTGTGGCGGGGTAGGGTAACCGAGCGCCTGCAAGACTGACCACAGAATGCTAGGGAAACCTTCCCATCCCAGGCAGTCTGAAAAGGAAACATCGTTGGGGTAGCTGGCCAAGTCAGCGTGAGCGTCCATTCTGAACCAAAAAGAAAGGGCAATGTAACACCCCTGGTGTTTAAAGCGTATAAATAAGAGTGATTAAACAAACTAAGGCACTAAACCCTAAAACTAAAATCACTAGTAGGAATGAGAATTACACATGAGGATTGTTAAGTTTGTACTCGTGCATTGGTTCTTGAAATTTGAACCCTACAAAAACTTTTCTAGTACAAATCTAAACATCTTCTCTTACAAGTTGCACGACAAAACTCTAAATACATGCTCTCGAGACGACGCATAAAAATCTCCTAAAAAGAAGTCAGGATTGAACGGCAAATTAAGTAATGCTTCTATGCCCCTAAAGGTCTTAAAGGACTAATGGCTCATATGAAGTCAAACACATGAAATAATTCCAACTAAAGATATTAATGACCTTCTGAAGGCAAGGTTCTAATTTAAAAATTTTAAATAAGAGTTGTGCACATCACAAACGTCGGATCAATATGAAAGGGTTGGGAAAGTATGTTCTAATTATAAAACCAAACCACTTTCTCAAATGAAAGTTGTGTATCTAAAAATGTCATTTGCAACCTTGGTGAGTTATGTATAACTCAGATGCTTAATCTACCAAACATAGGAAATCAAGTTTGAAAGACCAACTTAAACATGGGATGAAAAACACACGGCCACACACCCTTTTTAAAGGAGCTCACCTTGGGCTATAAATAGAATAATATTTAGAGTGCTCCTTATGTTCTTTTGTAAAATAATTGTTAATGATTTAATGTTAGGGTTAAACACTTGGACTAATAAAGCTTGTAGATCTAATCATGGCCTACATGTGGCAATCTTGAGGTTTTAATAATAAAATGAGATTTTGTTCACAATACGAGCTTTCATAAAATACAAAGGATGTAAATTAATTAATATTTAATATATGTCAAGTTGTTAACGACATAATTAAAAGTTGAGCATATAAAATAAATAAGCTTTTAACCTCCATGTATGTGTCCATGTTTTAACTTTAAGTTAAAATAAGATTTTTACTCTCAAAATAAAAGGAGGTAGGACTTTAAATTGAAAACTCTCTTTGAGCATTATACCTCTGATGTTTAGTGACACTATTGAAGGGTCTAAGAAAGGAGGGAGAGGTTAAATAAAATAATTAATAAAAAGGAAGATAAGGCAAAACAATGGGGTTAGAATTCAGAAATTGACCAAAAATTCAGACTGAAATTCAAAAACAAAGGTCTGGTGACACCCAACAGAAATCTCAAGATTTTGGTACTGAACTTAAAAATCTCCGACAATAAGAGTTGCTGTCATCACAGATACAGTCCTTCATAACAAATCTCGCCACGGCGTTCGTTCCGCTTGATGACCCTCGAACTAGTATGTCCGTCACGATCGAGCTTACCCAGCATGTCCGTCACGATCGAGCTTACCCAGTATTGTCCGTCACGATCGAGCGTACCCAGTATGTCCGTCACGATCGAGCCTACCCAGTATGTCCGTCACGATCGAGCCTACCCAGTATGTCCGTCACGATCGAGCCTAGCCAGTATTGTCCCTGATGATCGAGCCTAGCCAGTATGTCCGTGACGATCGAGCCTAGCCAGTATTGTCCGTGACGATCGAGCCTAGCTAGTAGTTTCAGTCACGATTCGAGGCCGCACGATAGGACCCTCGAGGCCCCGCAGTCCGTCACGATTCGAGGCCGCACGATAGGACCCTCGAGGCCCCGTAGTCCGTCACGATTCGAGGCCGCACGATAGGACCCTCGAGGCCCCGCAGTCCGTCACGATTCGAGGCCGCACGATAGGACCCTCGAGGCCCCGCAGTCCGTCACGATTCGAGGCCGCACGATAGGACCCTCGAGGCCCCGCAGTCCGTCACGATTCGAGGCCGCACGTTAGCACGCTCGAGGCTTCGCAGCCAAGCTCGAGGGGGCACTTACCCTCGAGCGACGTTCTGTCACGCTCGAGGCTTCGCAGCCAAGCTCGAGGGGGCACTTACCCTCGAGCGACGTTCCGTCACGCTCGAGGCTTCGCAGCCAAGCTCGAGGGGGCACTCACCCTCGAGTGGTGTTTCCGACCGTTCGAGGCTCGGCAAGCTCGAGCTTGCGGTTCAAGCTCAAAGCGCCGTAGCGCCTGGTCGAAGTGCCGGTCCAAGCTCGAAAGTTGTGTCCCACACCTCAAACTCCAACTTTTAATTTTACACGTTTCGAAGTTCAGCTCAAATTTTTGGAGAAAGTTCAAAAGGGGCAAAGGAACTCCACGGGGCTGCCAGCTCGCCCCTGGCGCGCTCTGCTCCGGCCGGAGTCCGGCCGCCACGTGGCCGGCGTGTGGCGGAGACCGCGTCGGGTCGGCCGAGCCGTGGCGGCAGCTAGCTCTTGTCCTCACGCGTTTGTCCAAGCCTTCCGTACCGTCACGTCGCGGGCGATGGCGCACTGCTGCCTCGCGCCGCGGAGCGCCATCATACGGTCGCGCGCCGCCGTGGCCGCACGCGCGCTCGCGCCGCGCCGAGCGCACTGCAGGCGGTAGAGTCCATTCGCGTCGCGCCAAAGCCTCTGCTGAGGATCTCCACTTCATCACGCGATGATCTTTGACGCCCAACCGCGCGTGTGCGCTCTGTTCGAGCTCGCGCGCCATCAATGACGACCGCGACAGCTACCCACGCGCTCGCACGCTCCCGAGGCAACACTGTGCCACTCTTGCGTGCTCAATCACTCCACCTAGCACTCCCACCCCTCCTCTCACTCGCTCACTTGGCCATTTCCACTTCCCCGCGCTCGCTCGGTCTTCTTCTTCCTCGCGCCGCGCGAACCGAGCCGAGCTTCTCCGAGAAATTCGCCTCCCACACTCCACTATTCCCAAATTCGTCGCGCACGAAGCTAGACCTCTACCCTAGCTCCATTTCCCCCACTTTCCCCAAGCTATTGTCCCTTCTCCGGCGAGAATTCGTGATTTCCCCCAAATCGCGATTTTCGGCCGCCGGAGCACCCGCACGTCGAGCCCCTACTCCGAGCCGTCCCCGAGGTCAACCGAGCACGCCATTGGCTTCCTCGAGCTCCACTGGTGCTCTAGGACCCCTCGAACCTCGGCGAACGACCCCGAGCTCACCGGCGTAGAAGCCGCAGCGGCTGCGCCGCCACCACCTCGTCGCCGGCGCAACTCCGACCATCCCCGGCCTCCAAACCGTCCCCAAACGACTCGTGGTGAGCCCAGGATCCTTTTTCCCCACTTCCCCGTGCCTAGTTCGCCGCCGTTTGGCCGGCGCAACTCCGGCGAGAGCCGAGGGCCTTTCTTCATCGTCTTCGTTTGTCTAGGGGTCTCTGCGCAAAAGTTCAGGGACTCGTTCGCGAAGTTTTGAAAGTTCTAGGGTTCCCTGCGAAAATAGATTCTTAAAACTAGATTGTTTTTCCCGAATCTTGTAAAAACCATTAAAAATCGTACAAAAATCAGAAAAATGCACAAAAATACTCTCTGGATTCGTGAGAGTCTAAACTACAATCCCTATTAGATATGTTTATACTTTTGATGAACTGTTTTTGAGCTAAAATTCAAACTATGAAAATGGAAAGTAGTGCACCATTTCAAATCCAGAGCTCCGCTAGGGTTGATCTTTGGATATGTTGTGTGTAGTGACTTTGGACAGCTTGTGTCCAAAGGGGACCTAAAAATATGCAGTATAGCTCCAGTTATGAATTAAAATGTATTTCCTGTCTTTTTGCAGTGCAGAAATCTTTAAAAATAATCTGTGCAGTGAAAAATCACCATTTTGCTCCAGAGGACTAAAAACTTGTTAGCACACCTGTGAAAAATGAAAAACTTAATTTTCGCTCTGTTTAGGCTAGCAAATAAATAAATATGTGTTTTTGGATAGGAATTTATTGAGGACTAACCAAGGGTTATTTTGAGCCACCACTTGGCCAGAGCCCTCCTTGTACTTATGACTAGCTTTGGTAGGAAGATTTCCTGAATTGGATGTATTTCCAATTTTATATGAATTTATTTCATTTCTGCAGGCAGCAGATTGAATTAATTTTATTAAATTATGTGTAGCTCAGATTTAGCTAAATTTTGGAGTGAGCTTAACTCTTATACTCCAGTAGCTGTCATAAAGTTTATAGATAAAAATGATGAGCAGAAAAGGAGAAACAAAAATGCGAAGTAATCTAGATGGAAATCGATTTATATAAAAGAATAAACCTTTTTGTAGTTAGTTAGAATAAAATAAATGGAATCTGAAATTCCAGAACAGCCACCCTAAGTTATGCATCTCATGTAGAAGGCGCCATCCCGGACGGCAACTACCACCTCATTCCCGCAGACGAGGAAGAAGTCCCGGAGGAAGGTGCCGGTGCAGGATCGACCAACCCGGAGGCTAACCCCCAGTCCGAGCAAGAAGGCAAGCCCCGGAGCATAACCTAACTTTACCAAATTATGCACTTTGAGTTCTCTATGTTTGTGCATTTACGTTTCAAGGAGTTGATTGAATACCCTAGCTGCACATTTCCTAGTACCTATGAATTGCAACACTAGTATGAAAGGATCGATAGGGCATTGCTTAGGTCCGTTACAAGTCGAGTGATTTCCTGTCACTCGCGAGACATAGGAGTTGCTTGTCTTTTCTTATGTTGGAATCATAAGGATTGACGGGCGGGATGATAGATGTAGATCTCCCGTCCGTGTATGATAATTGATTAAGGTCGAAATGTGTGGTTGAGTGTGTCAAGTTTTTGAACGTACCACATGCATGCCGATGTATGGGGATCGGTAAGCCCGGTACCAGATTAAAGCAGCTAGGGCCGATAGCCATCTCTCCTTGGAAACTTTGTTTTCCCCTGCCGTACACTTGTGGATATATGCGTGAGACTGTGAGTGAAGCAGTAAACCTTTATCCTAAGGAAATGGACCCGGTTCCGAATTGTGGATCGATGGGAAAGGTTGGGAAATGCTTGTGCCTTTTATAGCAAGCAGAGTATCCGTGTGTGTTGGGTTTCCCCTGGCCAGGTAGCAGAAATTCGGTTCGAACTGTCCGCTTCTCGCGGTTAATGAGACTGCTTGACCGCCTTGCTACATTGAGTAACAAGTGGAACTTTGAGATTGATAAACTTGTTGTATGAAGTAAATTGTATTGCACCACTTGTATGATTAGACAGGATGCTAATCTAGAATGGTTAAATCTACTAGAATATGATGCTAAAACTTGAAAGCAAGGACCTACTCTTAGTTGCTTTTTGGCAAACAAACCCACCAGCCAAAAGCCTCTCATGGTCTAGATGTCGGTGATGTAGTTTTCACCCGACGGGTAAGCCTTGCTGAGTATTAGTATACTCAGCCTTGCTTGTGGCAATGATTTACAGGTACACCTTTGGATGTCGATGCTTTGTCTTGGCCTACCCAGGTTCCACCTGGCTGGCACATCGAATGGGTTCCGTCCTCTGCCGAGGATCAGGAGGAGTAGCACCGTGGCAGGCTTTAGCATGGTGTTATTTGTATCGTCGTTAGTTTATTTACTTCCGCTGAAATGAACTATTTTATTTCCGCTGCAAGACTTTGATACTCTGATTTCATTTCAAACTTGGTTTGTAATAACTTGTGATACCTATTTGTGTAAGTTAATTTGTGGAATGTTGTAATCTCTGGAACTCACCTTCGTGTGGGCGTGCTGTTGTTTCGATCGAGAAAAGAAGGTGGTTTATCGGGTTTAATCCGACGGCGCTCCAGCTTATTCCGGATTAAGTGCCTGACTACTCGGTTAGTGGTCCCAGGGTACTTAACTTGGAATAATTTCGGAGTGGTCCGCCACAGCTGGCATCAGAGCCGAAACAGCGCACCGGAGAAAGCAACAGACCTTTAATAAACAATTTTTGAATAAAAGTTGCCAACTCGTGCTTCCGACGCGTTTTGCGAAGGAAGGTTATCTTAGGACCGCTAAGGATGTTACCTAGAGCGTGAAGCCTATGTGGGTTAAGGGATCACGATATGATAGGTGGCAAATAATATATTATACTGACTTCCAGCACATTTCATTCTGTCATTTACTTTACGCAATGGTGGGCGCAAGGTACGGCGATTGCTGTAACGTACCACGACACTATATGAAAATATAGTGGCGGCACATAGTCAATACGCTGTGATGGCGTATGAAAATAGAATAGCATGGTGGGCGCAAGGTACGGCGATTGCTGTAGCGTACCACGGCATCATATGCAAATATGATGGCGGCACAAAGTCAATACGCTATTTCGGTAGCGTATGAAACTGTCAATATGTTGCTTTGGTGACATATGAACATTGCCCGTTCAATGTTAAACGTTCGGGTGCCACCTCTGTAGTGGGTGGTAATGAATGGAGACGCTTTCGTGAGTGCTGGCACGAAAGGTTGATTATACATGCTCTGGAATGAAATTTTCTGCAGGTACACTAACCGCGAATCCGTATATTGAAACGGTTAGAGAAATTCGACTAGTTAATATAGGGAGAGACGGATATTGCCTAGCCACCGGCACTAACTTCGTAAGCCAAAAGTTCATTGGCATGTGTGGTTGTGAGAACGAATAGGTCGCTCATGCATTGCATCTCACTGAATTAATATCGATTTTAACACATGACCAAATCGAACCGTCGTCAAAGAAATTGAAATCACAACCCAAAAATCCTGCTGAGAACAATCTGTTGCACCCTTAATTCGAAACTTAAAACGTTGTCAAATGAAAAAGTGTTCAACATGAAAGTTGTCATAAATATTATGAAGTTTATGCTGTAGAAATTTCATCGAAATTGGTTCAGTAGAACTGGAGTTATGTTTAAAATGGTAACCCCCTGTCTGCTGAAATTTTCTGGGAACAAGTTTTAAAGTGGATTTTACACCGTCTTAACAGCAGTTTCTGCTAGAGGCTTAAAAATGAAAGTTGTCACAAATTTTGTCTAGTTTATGGTGTCAAAATTTCCACAAATTTGGTTCAGCCAATTAAAAGTTATGCTCAAAATACCAACTTCCTGTCTGCTGGACTTTCAGCAGAGAGTTAATTAAAAGATTGGGGTTTTGCGCCACCTAGATCACTCGTTCTGTTTTTGTGTTGAACTAAAAAGTTATTGGAAATTATCTAAACTGTATTCTGGTCAAGTTGGGTAATGATTGGGCTTATAGATTTTGAGATATGAAATTTTTCCCTACTCTGTCCATAATCTGATTATTTTCTTTAAATATATGTCGGTTCTCACTTAGTTTTGATGTCTATATTGCTGCCGCCTCACTTGTAGCTAGCTCTGCTGTGGCATCTCTAATTTTGAACACATAAGTAAGCTGCATTTAAGTTAAGGAATGCAAGACTTTTGAACAAGTAAAACTCGAAAAATGAACCAAATACCGACTTCCTGCCTTGCTGAAAATTCTGGGGACAGTAATTAAGAATTTGAATTTTTGCACCATCTTTTACCTCAAAATTGAAGAAATGCTGAACAGTAACATTGTATACAAATATGTTAGGAACAATCTGGTGAAGTTTGGGAAATTTTGGGGTGTTAAATTTTTGGCTATGAATATTTTACTCACTGTCCAAAATCTGCCTTGTTTCGTCTCCTTCATGCCGAATTCCATAATCTGACAAAGGAATAAGGAAACTAGAGTTATAGGCAAAATCATATGGTTCGGTGTGCTGAAAATCCATCTAAACCGAGAAGCCTAGATTGAAAGTTTTGACCAACTTAACCACTAGATCCGCGTCTGAGATACAAAGCAATGTGTAGCTTACCAAATTCCTGCTGCCTGACCAAAGATGAATAACTCTGGATGTTAGATCTGTTTACTACAAATTTTCTTCCACTCATTTCCAGCTCTTATGTCTTCCACTCACTTTCTACCTCTTCGAAAATTGTAGTAAATCAATGGTATGTAAACAACTTCACTCCACTCTCTTGGCCTAGTGCCTTTTATCCCTCTTGTTTCCTTCTTGTGAAATAGGAAAATTGTTTGGTGTGCTTTGACATGGACCAATTGTGAAGGTTTGAATGTCAAGCATGAGTCGTGCCTCCGTTGTTGTCTGATTCTATACAGTCTAAACTCATACCTTGATTCAGGTGTCTTCACCAACTCTCTCATACCGATTTTGATTACTTAACTTTGTTTAACATTGATACCTTGTACCGAAGTAACTTGATTCCCTAATCCTTGGATCCTATGCTGTTGATTCTTGCTCAAGATAATATAAATAATTGAAATGAATATGCAAAATTGGGTCAATGTCACTTTTTCTATGCATAATCAGTTATAGATACAATATGCATTTTATTCCTTTATAAGCAATTCATGTGCATGGGCATTGCATACCATTAACATGTCATTGCACCATGATAATCTTTTGGTACCTAACCACATGTGCATCTAACTCATGAATGCTTCTTCCTCCTGGTGTCAATTGGGTTGTTCCCTCTGAATTTATTGTGGTATTGTATTCCCTAACCAATGGTGCCGTGATGGAACCTAGGACCTTGTGTGTGCGCTGCAGCCACACGCTTGAGTCACTTGGAGCACGCTGGTATCTTGGTATGTGGGATTATGACCCACAAAGACATTTATTGACAACCCAAATCGATACTTCCTTACTCTCACTAATTGATCCGCAATAATGACTTTTAATTATGTGGTGTGAGGTCTACTAACTTGCATCACGGCATGTACATCATACTCTCATAAGCATTTGCACCATACGCTCATGTGCATGTGCATCATATCATGTGCACCTCATCATGAACGTGCCATGTATACCATGGTAAAGTGCATAAGTTTGGCAATTTGGCAATTAAGATAAAATTTGAACACGAATTTCCCAGAATTTCCATACCACACCACCTTTTCTAGATGTATTCCCTCCTTGCCATAAGCAAATCTTTTATTGCCCCACTCTTCCTTTAGGCTCATCTTAGAATTTGGGCAGCAACCCCGTGTAACGTCATGTCATGATCGTAGTATGATGTGGGCTAGTTTTAAGAATCTTTTGGGCACTCTTGTCATCACATAACCTCGTTGATCATTAACCATCCCTTTTCTCTTAGGAGAATGCTAAAGAGTTCATTCCTTGTTCCTGTTGATATAAAAGTAGGTAAATCGTTGTTATTTAAGACCTACGATTGGTTAAGCATCTTGCCCGTGACTATCTACAGTCTCAAAGATCACCTTTGCCTTCTGTTCCTCCCACCATCACGTCAGGGTCTCAAGGGCCAGTTTGACCTCCTCTGTGTCCGTGCGCCGTGTGCTCTGCCCCGTTCACCAGTCCACTATCACCTTCGTCGTTTCCCTACCGCTGCTGGCCAACACTTCCCCAGTCGCCATCGTACCACCGTCCCGTCACCCAGGGAATCTCATTGCCGGCCCCTACCTCCTGCTGTCGACACACCACTATCACTGCTCCGCTCCGGCCGTCGATAAATGCAGCCTCTCCAATGGCTGCCATCACTCCAAGGTGCTCCACTTGAGTCACACCACTCCACCGCTCTCGCCTCTCTTCGGCGACCTCCACGGTACCCAAGCTGCCCATTCTCCACCGTGTCCTCCGTTCTTTGACAAGCAAGCTCTGCCTCCACCTTTTTGTAAAGCCACGAGGAAGTGCCCCTCCCGGCAACCACCTTGTCGTTTAACCAAGGTCTACGGCACCAACTTCATCGAAGAAGAAGTTCGAGCAGAAGTCACCTGAGGATTCCACAAGAATTAAGTCGACGAGCAAGGAAGATTTCGACTTTTTGACACCATCCATGGCTTGCCCATTCTTTTCCCCGATTGGCCCTGGAGTTCACTGGACCATAGTGGTGTATTACTTTTGCCTTGTGTGCCAAATCTTGATGCTCTTAGCTTTCCATGTCTACATTCATCGCCCGCTCCCACATGAACAACGTTGATGTTGTATCGGAGATCCGGTATCAATTATCATCTCCAAGCTGTGAACCTGTAAGAACTTGGGTGCGTAGTATCTGCGTTTCTTTAATCAACCCCTCTTTCTTCTAATAAAATGTCCACCTTTCCTCCCTGTGCGAATCTCGGGACGAGATTCTTTTTAAGGAGGGTAGGCTGTAACACCCCTGGTGTTTAAAGCGTATAAATAAGAGTGATTAAACAAACTAAGGCACTAAACCCTAAAACTAAAATCACTAGTAGGAATGAGAATTACACATGAGGATTGTTAAGTTTGTACTCGTGCATTGGTTCTTGAAATTTGAACCCTACAAAAACTTTTCTAGTACAAATCTAAACATCTTCTCTTACAAGTTGCACGACAAAACTCTAAATACATGCTCTCGAGACGACGCATAAAAATCTCCTAAAAAGAAGTCAGGATTGAACGGCAAATTAAGTAATGCTTCTATGCCCCTAAAGGTCTTAAAGGACTAATGGCTCATATGAAGTCAAACACATGAAATAATTCCAACTAAAGATATTAATGACCTTCTGAAGGCAAGGTTCTAATTTAAAAATTTTAAATAAGAGTTGTGCACATCACAAACGTCTGATCAATATGAAAGGGTTGGGAAAGTATGTTCTAATTATAAAACCAAACCACTTTCTCAAATGAAAGTTGTGTATCTAAAAATGTCATTTGCAACCTTGGTGAGTTATGTATAACTCAGATGCTTAATCTACCAAACATAGGAAATCAAGTTTGAAAGACCAACTTAAACATGGGATGAAAAACACACGGTCACACACCCTTTTTAAAGGAGCTCACCTTGGGCTATAAATAGAATAATATTTAGAGTGCTCCTGATGTTCTTTAGTAAAATAATTGTTAATGATTTAATGTTAGGGTTAAACACTTGGACTAATAAAGCTTGTAGATCTAATCATGGCCTACATGTGGCAATCTTGAGGTTTTAATAATAAAATGAGATTTTGTTCACAATATGAGCTTTCATAAAATACAAAGGATGTAAATTAATTAATATTTAATATATGTCAAGTTGTTAACGACATAATTAAAAGTTGAGCATATAAAATAAATAAGCTTTTAACCTCCATGTATGTGTCCATGTTTTAACTTTAAGTTAAAATAAGATTTTTACTCTCAAAATAAAAGGAGGTAGGACTTTAAATTGAAAACTCTCTTTGAGCATTATACCTCTGATGTTTAGTGACACTATTGAAGGGTCTAAGAAAGGAGGGAGAGGTTAAATAAAATAATTAATAAAAAGGAAGATAAGGCAAAACAATGGGGTTAGAATTCAGAAATTGACCAAAAATTCAGACTGAAATTCAAAAACAAAGGTCTGGTGACACCTAACAGAAATCTCAAGATTTTGGTACTGAACTTAAAAATCTCCGACAATAAGAGTTGCTGTCATCACAGATACAGTCCTTCATAACAAATCTCGCCACGGCGTTCGTTCCGCTTGATGACCCTCGAACCAGTATGTCCGTCACGATCGAGCTTACCCAGCATGTCCGTCACGATCGAGCTTACCCAGTATTGTCCGTCACGATCGAGCTTACCCAGTATGTCCGTCACGATCGAGCCTACCCAGTATGTCCGTCACGATCGAGCCTAGCCAGTATTGTCCCTGATGATCGAGCCTAGCCAGTATGTCCGTGACGATCGAGCCTAGCCAGTATTGTCCGTGACGATCGAGCCTAGCTAGTAGTTTCAGTCACGATTCGAGGCCGCACGATAGGACCCTCGAGGCCCCGCAGTCCGTCACGATTCGAGGCTGCACGATAGGACCCTCGAGGCCCCGCAGTCCGTCACGATTCGAGGCCGCACGATAGGACCCTCGAGGCCCCGCAGTCCGTCACGATTCGAGGCCGCACGTTAGCACGCTCGAGGCTTCGCAGCCAAGCTCGAGGGGGCACTTACCCTCGAGCAACGTTCCGTCACGCTCGAGGCTTCGCAGCCAAGCTCGAGGGGGCACTTACCCTCGAGCGACGTTCCGTCACGCTCGAGGCTTCGCAGCCAAGCACGAGGGGGCACTCACCCTCGAGTGGCGTTTCCGACCGTTCGAGGCTCGGCAAGCTCGAGCTTGCGGTTCAAGCTCGAAGCGCCGTAGCGCCTGGTCGAAGTGCCGGTCCAAGCTCGAAAGTTGTGTCCCACACCTCAAACTCCAACTTTTAATTTTACACGTTTCGAAGTTCAGCTCAAATTTTTGGAGAAAGTTCAAAAGGGGCAAAGGAACTCCACGGGGCTGCCAGCTCGCCCCTGGCGCGCTCTGCTCCGGCCGGAGTCCGGCCGCCACGTGGCCGGCGTGTGGCGGAGACCGCGTCGGGTCGGCCGAGCCGTGGCGGCAGCTAGCTCTTGTCCTCACGCATTTGTCCAAGCCTTCCGTACCGTCACGTCGCGGGCGACGGCGCACTGCTGCCTCGCGCCGCGGAGCGCCATCATACGGTCGCGCGCCGCCGTGGCCGCACGCGCGCTCGCGCCGCGCCGAGCGCACTGCAGGCGGTAGAGTCCGTTCGCGTCGCGCCAAAGCCTCTACTGAGGATCTCCACTTCATCACGGGATGATCTTTGACGCCCAACCGCGCGTGTGCGCTCTGTTCGAGCTCGCGCGCCATCTATGACGACCGCGACAGCTACCCACGCGCTCGCACGCTCCCGAGGCAACACTGTGCCACTCTTGCGTGCTCAATCACTCCACCTAGCACTCCCACCCCTCCTCTCACTCGCTCACTTGGCCATTTCCACTTCCCCGCGCTCGCTCGGTCTTCTTCTTCCTCGCGCCGCGCGAACCGAGCCGAGCTTCTCCGAGAAATTCGCCTCCCACACTCCACTATTCCCAAATTCGTCGCGCACGAAGCTAGACCTCTACCCTAGCTCCATTTCCCCCACTTTCCCCAAGCTATTGTCCCTTCTCCGGCGAGAATTCGTGATTTCCCCCAAATCGCGATTTTCGGCCGCCGGAGCACCCGCACGTCGAGCCCCTACTCCGAGCCGTCCCCGAGGTCAACCGAGCACGCCATTGGCTTCCTCGAGCTCCACTGGTGCTCTAGGACCCCTCGAACCTCGGCGAACGACCCCGAGCTCACCGGCGTAGAAGCCGCAGCGGCTGCGCCGCCACCACCTCGTCGCCGGCGCAACTCCGACCATTCCCGGCCTCCAAACCGTCCCCAAACGACTCGTGGTGAGCCCAGGATCCTTTTTCCCCACTTCCCCGTGCCTAGTTCGCCGCCGTTTGGCCGACGCAACTCCGGCGAGAGCCGAGGGCCTTTCTTCATCGTCTTCGTTTGTCTAGGGGTCTCTGCGCAAAAGTTCAGGGACTCGTTCGCGAAGTTTTGAAAGTTCTAGGGTTCCCTGCGAAAATAGATTCTTAAAACTAGATTGTTTTTCCCGAATCTTGTAAAAACCATTAAAAATCGTACAAAAATCAGAAAAATGCACAAAAATACTCTCTGGATTCGTGAGAGTCTAAACTACAATCCCTATTAGATATGTTTATACTTTTGATGAACTGTTTTTGAGCTAAAATTCAAACTATGAAAATGGAAAGTAGTGCACCATTTCAAATCCAGAGCTCCGCTAGGGTTGATCTTTGGATATGTTGTGTGTAGTGACTTTGGACAGCTTGTGTCCAAAGGGGACCTAAAAATATGCAGTATAGCTCCAGTTATGAATTAAAATGTATTTCCTGTCTTTTTGCAGTGCAGAAATCTTTAAAAATAATCTGTGCAGTGAAAAATCACCATTTTGCTCCAGAGGACTAAAAACTTGTTAGCACACCTGTGAAAAATGAAAAACTTAATTTTCGCTCTGTTTAGGCTAGCAAATAAATAAATATGTGTTTTTGGATAGGAATTTATTGAGGACTAACCAAGGGTTATTTTGAGCCACCACTTGGCCAGAGCCCTCCTTGTACTTATGACTAGCTTTGGTAGGAAGATTTCCTGAATTGGATGTATTTCCAATTTTATATGAATTTATTTCATTTCTGCAGGCAGCAGATTGAATTAATTTTATTAAATTATGTGTAGCTCAGATTTAGCTAAATTTTGGAGTGAGCTTAACTCTTATACTCCAGTAGCTGTCATAAAGTTTATAGATAAAAATGATGAGCAGAAAAGGAGAAACAAAAATGCGAAGTAATCTAGATGGAAATCGATTTATATAAAAGAATAAACCTTTTTGTAGTTAGTTAGAATAAAATAAATGGAATCTGAAATTCCAGAACAGCCACCCTAAGTTATGCATCTCATGTAGAAGGCGCCATCCCGGACGGCAACTACCACCTCATTACCGCAGACGAGGAAGAAGTCCCGGAGGAAGGTGCCGGTGCAGGATCGACCAACCCGGAGGCTAACCCCCAGTCCGAGCAAGAAGGCAAGCCCCGGAGCATAACCTAACTTTACCAAATTATGCACTTTGAGTTCTCTATGTTTGTGCATTTACGTTTCAAGGAGTTGATTGAATACCTTAGCTGCACATTTCCTAGTACCTATGAATTGCAACACTAGTATGAAAGGATCGATAGGGCATTGCTTAGGTCCGTTACAAGTCGAGTGATTTCCTGTCACTCGCGAGACATAGGAGTTGCTTGTCTTTTCTTATGTTGGAATCATAAGGATTGACGGGCGGGATGATAGATGTAGATCTCCCGTCCGTGTATGATAATTGATTAAGGTCGAAATGTGTGGTTGAGTGTGTCAAGTTTTTGAACGTACCACATGCATGCCGATGTATGGGGATCGGTAAGCCCGGTACCAGATTGAAGCAGCTAGGGCCGATAGCCATCTCTCCTTGGAAACTTTGTTTTCCCCTGCCGTACACTTGTGGATATATGCGTGAGACTGTGAGTGAAGCAGTAAACCTTTATCCTAAGGAAATGGACCCGGTTCCGAATTGTGGATCGATGGGAAAGGTTGGGAAATGCTTGTGCCTTTTATAGCAAGCAGAGTATCTGTGTGTGTTGGGTTTCCCCTGGCCAGGTAGCAGAAATTCGGTTCGAACTGTCCGCTTCTCGCGGTTAATGAGACTGCTTGACCGCCTTGCTACATTGAGTAACAAGTGGAACTTTGAGATTGATAAACTTGTTGTATGAATTAAATTGTATTGCACCACTTGTATGATTAGACAGGATGCTAATCTAGAATGGTTAAATCTACTAGAATATGATGCTAAAACTTGAAAGCAAGGACCTACTCTTAGTTGCTTTTTGGCAAACAAACCCACCAGCCAAAAGCCTCTCATGGTCTAGATGTCGGTGATGTAGTTTTCACCCGACGGGTAAGCCTTGCTGAGTATTAGTATACTCAGCCTTGCTTGTGGCAATGATTTACAGGTACACCTTTGGATGTCGATGCTTTGTCTTGGCCTACCCAGGTTCCACCTGGCTGGCACATCGAATGGGTTCCGTCCTCTGCCGAGGATCAGGAGGAGTAGCACCGTGGCAGGCTTCAGCATGGTGTTATTTGTATCGTCGTTAGTTTATTTACTTCCGCTAAAATGAACTATTTTATTTCCGCTGCAAGACTTTGATACTCTGATTTCATTTCAAACTTGGTTTGTAATAACTTGTGATACCTATTTGTGTAAGTTAATTTGTGGAATGTTGTAATCTCTGGAACTCACCTTCGTGTGGGCGTGCTGTTGTTTCGATCGAGAAAAGAACGTGGTTTATCGGGTTTAATCCGACAGCGCTCCAGCTTATTCCGGATTAAGTGCCTGACTACTCGGTTAGTGGTCCCGGGGTACTTAACTTGGAATAATTTCGGAGTGGTCCGCCACAGGCAAGGGTGAGAACCGGTTAGCGCCAAAGAAAACAAATTAGATTCTGGACAGTGTAGTAAAAATTATAAAACTCGAATTCTACAAGCTCAAAAATTCCCAAATTTGGCCAGGACATTGTGTAAGTAATTCCAAACAAGTTTCATTAAGATGGTGTAAAAATTCAATTTTTATCTCACTGTTCCCAGAAATTTCCAGCAGACAGGGGGTTACCATTTTAAGCATAACTCCAGTTCTACTGAACCATTTTCGTTGAAATTTCTGCAGCATAAACTTCATCACATTTATGACAACTTTCATGTTGAAAACTTTTTCGTTTGACAGCGTTTTTGGTTTCAAATTAAAGGTGCAAACAGATTGGTTTCAGCAGAATTTTGGGTTGTGATTTAAATTTCGACGGCGGTTTAATTGGTCACGTGTTAAGGTTCAATATCATTTCGGTGAATGCAATGCATGAGCGGCCTATTCGTTCTCACCAACACACATGCGAATAAACTTTTGGCCTACGAAGTTAGTGCCGGTGGCTAGGCAATATCCGTCTCTCCCTATATTATCTAGCCGAACTTTTCTAACCGTTCAATCATACGGAATCGCGGTTAGTGTACCTGCAGAAAATTTCATTCCAGAGCATATATAATCAACCTTTCGTGCCAGCACTCACAAAAGCGTCTCCATACATTACCACCCACTATAGAGGTGGCACCCGAATGTTTAACATTGAACGGGCAATGTCCATATGTCACCAAGGCAACATATTGACAATTTCATACGCTCATGAAATAGCGTATTGACTTTGTGCCGCCATCATATTTGCATATGATGCCGTGGTACGCTACAGCAATCGTCGTACCTTGCGCCCACCATACTATTCTATTTTCATACGCCATCACAGCGTATTGACTATGTGCCGCCACTATATTTTCATATAGTGCCGTGGTACGTTACAGCAATCGCCGTACCTTGCGCCCACCATTGCGTAAAATAAATGACAGAATGAAATGTGCTGGAAGTCAGTATAATATATTACTTGCCACCTATCATATCATGATCCCTTAACCCACATAGGCTTCACGCTCTAGGTAACATCCTTAACGGTCCTAAGAATAACCTTCCTTCGCAAAGCGCGGCGGAAGTACGAGTTGGCAAATTTTATTTCAAACTGTTCATTTAAGGTTTGTTGCTCTCTCCGGTGCGCTGTTTCGGCTCTGATGCCAGCTGTGGCGGACCACTCCGAAATTATTCCAAGTTAAGTACCCCGGGACCACTAATCGAGTAGTCACGCACTTAATCCGGAATAAGCTGGAGCGCCGTCGGATTAAACCCGATTTAACCACGTACTTTTCTCGATCGAAGCAACAGCACGCCCACACGAAGGTGAGTTCCAGAGATTACAACATTCCACAAATTCAACATACACAAATAGTATCACAAAGTTATTACAAACCAAGTTCGAAATTTAAATCAGAGTATCAAGTTCAAGCAGCGGAATAAAGTAGTTCATTGCAGCGGAAAGATAAACTAACGACGATACAACGTAACACCATGATGAAGCCTGCCAAGGTGCTACTCCTCCCGTTCCTTGGCAGAGGACGGAACCCACTCGATGTGCCATCCAGGGGGAAACTGGGTAGGCCAAGTCATGGCATCGACTGCCACATCCAACATTGTACCTGTAATAAAAGCCACAAGCAAGGCTGAGTATACTAATACTCAGCAAGGCTTACCCGTCGGGTGAAAACTACATCACCGACATCTAGACATGAGAGGCTTTTGGCTGGTGGGTTTGTTTGCCAAAAAGCAACTAAGAGTAGGTCCTTGCTTTCATGCTTTAGCATCATATTCTAGTAGATTTAATCATTCTAGATTAGCAACCTCTCTAAACATACAAGTGGTGCAGTACAATTTATTTCATACAACAAGTTCATCAATCTCATAGTTCCACTTGTTACTCAATGCAGCTAGGCGGTCAAGCAGTCTCATTAACCGCGAGAAGCGGACAGTTCGAACCGAATTTTGCTACCTGTCAGGGGAAACCCAACACACACGGATAAGGCTTGCTATAAAAGGTACAAGCACTTCCCAACCTTTCCCATCGATCCACAATTCGGATCCGAATCCACCTTCCTTAGGATAGAGGTTTACTGCTTCACTCACAGTCTCACGCATATATCCACAAGTGTACGGTAGGGTAAACAAAAGTTTCCAAGGAGAGATGGCTATCGGCCCTAGCTGCTTCAATCTGGTACCGGGCTTACCGATTCCCATATATCGGCATGCATGTGGTACGTTCAAAAACTTGACACACTCAACCACACGTTTCGACCTTAAATCCATTATCATACACAGACGGGAGATCTACATCTACCATCCCGACCGTCCATCCTTATGATTCCAACATAAGTAAAGACAAGCAACTCCTATGTCTCGCGAGTGACAGGAAATTACTCGACTTGTAACGGACCTAAAGCAATGCCCTATCGATCCTTTCATACTAGTGTTGCAAGTCATAGGTACTAGAAATGTGCAGCTAAGGTATTCAATCAACTCCTTGAAACGTAAATGCACAAGCATAGGGAATTTATAGATGCATAAACTTTAAAGGTTAGGTTATGCTCTGGGGCTTGCCTTCTTGCGCTAGCTGAGTGTTAGCCTCCGGGTTGACTTCTACTTCGTTGGCACCTCCCTCCGGGATTCCTTCTTCGTCGGCGGGGATGAGATGGTAGGTGCCGTCCGGAATAGCGCCTTCTACATGAGATGCATAACTTATAGTGGCTGCCTATTGATTCCAAACTAAGGCCTTAAAGGCCATATTCACCTAGACATGCTAAAGTACTACTTTCTTCTTCACAAAATTAGAGGAGGGGTGTGGAATATTTTTACGCGTCTTTGATGGTGATAGTGTACATATATAAAAGAATTTCCATTTATTATTTGAAGTTAGGGTGCTGTTCTGGAATTTTAAAACTTTCCATGTTTTATTTTAATTAATTATCAAAAAGGTTTATTCTTTTATATAACTCAATTCCACTTTAATTCCTTCTCATTTTTGTTTCTCATTTTATGTTCATCCTTTTTATCTATAAACTTTATGACAGCTACTGGAGTATAAGAGTTAGGCTCACTCCAAAATTTAGCTAAATCTGAACTATACAGAATTTATTAAAAATAGTTCAAACTGCTGCCTGCAGAAATGAAGTAAATTCATATAAAATCGAAAATACATCCAAATCAGGAAATATTCCTACCATAGCTAGTCATGAGTGCAAGGAGGGCTCTGGCCAAGTCGTGGCTCAAAATAACCCTTGTATAGTCCTCAATAAATTTTTATTTGAAAACACATATATATTTATTGGCTAGTCTAAACAGAGCAAAAATTAAGTTTTGCATTTTTATCATATGTGCTAACAAGGTTTTAGGCCTCTGGAGCAAAATGGTGATTTTTAGCTGCACAGATTATTTTTAAGAATTTCTGGACTGCAAAAAGATAGGAAACACAATTTAATTCATAACTGAAGCTACAGTCCATATTTTTAGGTCCCCTTTGGACAGAAGGTGTCCAAAGTCACTGCAAAGAACATATCCAAAGCTCAGCCCTAGCGGAGCTCTGGATTTGAAATGGTTCACAAGTTTCTAAATTCCCAGTTTGAATTTTAATTCAAAAATGGTTCACCAAAAGTATATACATGCTTAAATGAGATTGGAGTTTACAATCTCACGAGTCCAGGGAGTATTTTTGTGCATTTTTCTGATTTTTGTACGATTTTTAGGGGATTTTACAAGATTCGGGAAAAAATAGATCTAGGTTTAAGAATCTTTTTACGCTGGAGACCCTAGAACATTCAAAACCTTTCAACCCAGTCCCTGATTTTTGCGCAGAGGACCCTGGTAAAACGAAGACGAAGAAGAAAGGTCCTCGGCTCGTCGCCGGAGTTGCGCCGGCCAAACGACGGCGAGCTAGGGTCGGGGAAGTGGGGGAAAAGAACCAGGGGCTCACCACGAGCCGATTGGTGGCGGTTGGGAGGCCGGGGGAAGCTTGGAGTTCGCCGGCGACGATGCAGTGGCGGCGCGGCCACCGCGAGCTTGATTCCGGCGAGGGCAGTGGGTCTCGTCGGGGTTGGAGGGGTCCTAGAGCACCAGTGGAACTCAGGGAAGCTGTTGGCGTGGTCGGTTGACCTCGGGGATGGCTCGGCGTAGGGTCTCGACGTGAGGGTGCTCCGGCGGCCGAAAAATGGAGATTTGGGGGAAATCTCGATTTCTCACCGGAGAGTTGGGGAGAGCTCGCGGGAAGTAGGGGAAATGGAAGCTAGTGAAGGAGTCTAGCTCCGTGCGCGAGGAATTTGGGAATGGTGGAGAGTGTAGGGCGAATTTCGCTTCGAAGCTCGGCTCGGACCGTGCGGCTGGAGGTGGAAGACGACGGGAGCGAGCGCGAGGAGAGGGAGAAGGGCTGGGCGCTAGCTGAGGGAAGGGAAGAGGATGCCCAGTGAAGTGTTTGGAGTGCGCTAGAGGCACTGAGTGGCCTCGGTGGCGTGTGTGCGCGTGCGCGGGCTGTCGAGGTCGCCATTGATGGCGCGGTGAGCTCAGGCAGAGCGCGCGCACGGGATTGGGCGTCGAAGATCGTCGCGTGAGGGAGTGGAAGATCTTCTACAGGGTCCTTGGCGCGGAGCGGGACGGAATCTGCCGCAGAGCGGCTTGCGCGACGCGCGCGCGCGGCCACGGCGGCGCTCCGACCGCCCTGATGGCGTTCGCGCGGCGCGAGGCGAGGCGGCCTGTCGACGGCGATGTGAAGGCTCGGAAGGGCCTGGACAAACGCATGACGACAAGCGCCACCCGACGCCGCGGCTCGGCCAGCTCGGCGCGGCCTCCGCCGCTCGCCGGCCACGTGGCGGCCGAGCTCCGGCCAGAGCAGGGGCGCGCCAGGGCGACTATTGGGCCCCCGTGGAGCTCCTTTGCCCCATTTGAATTTTCTCCAAAAATTTGAACTGAACATGAACAAGTGTAAAAATAAAAGTTGGAGTTTGAGAGGTGGGACACAACTTTCTTTTTGGGGTGAATCTGAAATTTCAAAGTTTTCAAGCTCAAACAACCCAAATTCAAAAAGGTGTTCGGAACTATTTTTCGAGTTTTTGAGGGACTAAACTGCCTCATTTGTGATGACAACCAACTTTTATTTTTGGAGATTTTTAAGTTTAGTACAACATTTTTGAGATTTCAGTTGGGTGTCAAACAACCTTTGTTTTTTAATTTAAATTTGAATTTCGATGAATTTTGAATTCCATCCTAACTTTCTCCCTTTTTAATCTGTTTCAAAGGTGTTTTCTTCATTATTACATCAGAGATGTCACAACAAGTGGTCTCCATGTGGTGTCCATGGACTTCCACACTCCATGAGGGGGAGCTGGGACACGGTGGGTGGCGATGCACCACCAAACGCACTCGGGATCGAGTCACACCTCGGTCACGGATGATGGTTCTCTCATATTGTGGCGGCGTTGGGTAATCGAGCGCCTGCAACACGGACCAAAGGATGCTAGGAAAACCCTCCCATCCAAGACAGTCCGAGAAAGAGACGTCATTGGGGTAGCTGGCAAGGTCAGCGTGGGCGTCCATTCTGAACAAAAAGGTCAAGTGTCAGAACCAGTTAGCGCCAAAGAAAATAACATCAGATCTTGGACAGCGTAGTAAATATAAAACTCAGCATCTACAAATCCAAAAATTCCCAAATTTGGCCAGAACATAGTTTAAGTAATTTCCAACAAGTTTCATGTTGAAGGTTTGAGCAGAAACCGTCGTTAAGAAGATGTAAAAATTCAATTTTTAACTCACTGTTTTCAGAAATTTCCAGCAGACAGGGGGTTACCATTTTAAGCATAGCTCTCATTCTACTGAACCAAATTTTTTGAACTTTCTACAGCACAAACTAGATAACATTTATGACAACTTTCATGTTGAACACTTTTTCGTTTGACAAGGTTTTCAGGTTCGAAATAAGGATGTGAACAGACTATTTCCGGCAGGGTTTTGACACAATTTCCGGTTGTTATTCAAATTTTGATGACGGGTAGTTCAATGATCGTGCATTATGGTTCAATAACATTTCAGTGTATTGCAATGCATGAGCGGCCTAATCGTTCTCACCAACACACGTATTGGACCAATACACTTTTGGCCTACGAAGTTAGTGCCGGTGCTAGGTAATATTCGTCTCTCCCTATATTAACTAGCCGAACTTTTCTAACCGTTCAACTTACGGAATCGTGGTTAGTGTACCTGCAGAAAATTCCATTCCAGAACATATATAATCAACCTTTCGTGCCAGCACTCACGAAAGCGTTTCCATACATTACCTTCCGAACGTTCAACTTTGAACGGGCAATGCTTCATATGTCACCAACGCAACATATTGACAATTTCATACGCTCATGAAATATCGTATTGACTTTGTGCCGCCATCATATTTGCATATGATGCCGTGGTACGCTACAGCAATCGCCGTACCTTGCGTCCACCATGCTATTCTAGTTTCATACACCATCACAGCGTATTGACTATGTGCCACCACTATATTTTCATATAGTGCCGTGGTACGTTACAGCAATCGCCGTACCTTGCGCCCACCATTGCGGAAAGTAAATGACAGAATAAAATGTGCTGGGAGTTAGTATAATATATAATTAGCCACCTATCATATCGCGATCCCTTGACCCCATAGGCTTCACGCTCTATATATCATCCTTTGCAGTCCTATGGATGACATTCCATCGCAAGTGCGCGGCGGAAGCAAGAGTTGGCAAGTTTTATTCAAAAATATTTATTTCGGGTCTGTTACTCTCTCTGGTGCGCATGTTTCGGCTCTGATGCCAGATGTGGCGGACCACTCCGAAATTATTCCAAGTTAAGTACCCATGGACCACTAATCAAGCAGTTAGGCACTTAATCCGGAATAAGCTGGAGCGCCGTCGGATTATACCCGATTAACCACATACTTTCACGATCGAAACAACATGCGCGCCCACACGAAGGTGATTCCAAGAAATTACAACATTCCACAATTTCGGCATACATAAATAGTATCATAAAGTTATTACAAACCAAGTTCGAATTTTAAATCAGAGTACGAGAGTTCATTGCAGCACCACGATGAAGCCGGCCATGGTGCTACTCCTCCCGTTCCTCGGCAGAGGACGGAACCCACTCAACATGCCAGCCAGGAGGAACCTGGGTAGGCCAAGTGATGGAATCGACTGCCACATCCGTAACAGTACTTGAAATAAATAGCCACAAGCAAGGCTGAGTATACTAATACTCAGCAAGGCTTACCCGTTGGGTGAAAACTACATCACCGACTTCTAGACATGAGAGGCTTTTGGCTGGTGGGTTTGTTTTGCCAGAAAGCTACTAAGAGTGGATCCTTATTTCCATGATTTTAGCATCAAATTCTAGTAGAGTTAACCATTCTAGATTAGCATCCTCTCTAAGCATACAAGTGGTGCAATACAATTTAGTACATACAACAAGTTCATCATCCTCAAGTTCCACTTATTACTCAATGCAGTACAGTGGTCAAGCAGTCTCATTAACCGCGAGCAGCGGACAGTTCGAACCGAATTTTGCTACCTGGCCAGGGGAAACTCAACACACACGGATAATGCTTGGTATAAAAGGCACAAGCACTACCCAACCTTTCCCATCTATCCACAATTCGGCGCCAGGTCCATTCCCTTAGGATAAAGGTTTACCGCTTCACTCACGGCATCACACATATATCCACATGTGTACAGTAAGGGAAACAAAATGTTTCCAAGGAGAGATGGCTATCGGTCCTAGCTGCTTCAATCTGGTACCGGGCTTACCGATTCCCATAGGTCGGCATGCATGTGGTACGTTCAAAAACTTGACACACAGAACCACACGTTTCGACCTTAATCCAATTATCATACACGGACGGGAGATCTACACGTACCATCCCGCCCGTCCATCCTTATGATTCCCACATAAGAAAAGACAAGCAACTCCTATATCTCGCGAGTGACAGGAAATTACTCGACTTGTAACGGCCCTAAGGGCATTGCTCTACCGACCCTATCATACTAGTATTTCAAGTCATAGGTACTAGAATCATGCAACTAGGGTATTCATACAACACCTAGAACATAAATGCACAAGCATAATAAATTCATAGTTGCACGAATCAAAAGTTAGGTTATGCTTCGGGGCTTGCCTTCTTGAGCTAGCTGACTGTCAGGCTCCGGGTCAATCACGACGACGTTGGCACCACCCTCGGGGACTTCCTCTTGGTTGACGGGGACGAGGTTGTAGGTACCATTAGCGAGAGCGCCTTCTACATGAGATGCATAACTTTAATGAGGCTGCCTATGATCTAAGAATAAGGCCTTGAAGGCCATATTCACCTAGACATACTAGTGAACTGTTTTCTCCTTCACAGAATTAGAGAAGGTGTGTGGAAATTTTTATGTCTTTATGATGGTGATTGTGTACACATATACAACATTTCAAATTATTATTTTTAAGCAAGTGTGCAGTTCTGGAATTTAGATTTCACATGCTCCATATTTAATTAATTATCCAAAGTGTTCTATTTCTTTTTATAAAACTCAATTTTACTCTAGCTTCTTCTCATTTTTGTTTCTCTGTTTCTGTGCATCCTTTTTATCCACAAACTTTATGACAGCTACTGGAGTATAAGAGTTAGGCTCACTCCAAAATTTAGCTAAAACTGAGCTGGACAGAATTTATTAAAAATGGAACAAGTTGTTGTCCCAGAAAACAAGATTAATTCATATAAAATCGAAACTACTTCCAGAACAGGAGATTTCTTTGCCAGAGCTATGCATGTGTGAAAGAGAGGCTCTGGCCATGTGGTGGCTAAAAATAACACTTGGACAGCCCTTAATAATTTTCTATCCAAAAACCAACAACTATTTATTTGGGCGCCTAAACAGGGTCAAAATTAGATTTAGCCTTTTTACCACATGTTCTAATAAGTTCCTGAACCTCTGGTGAAAGATGGTGATTTTTGGCTGCATGGATTATTTTTAATAATTGCAGAACTAAACTAGAACAGGAATCACAAAATAAATCATAACTGAAGCTGCAGTCCATATTTGTAGGTCTCCTTTGGACACAAAGTGTCTAAAGGCATCACCAATAACATATCCAAAGTTCGGCTCCAGAAGAGATCAGGATTTAAAATGGTGCATAAGATTCTAAAAACTGATTTTGAATTTTAATTCAAAAACTGTTCACAAAAAGTGTATACATGCTAACATGAGATTGGAGTTTACAACCTCACGAGTCCAGGGAGTATTTTGGTGCATTTTTCCGATTTTTGTACAATTTTTATTGGATTTTACAAAATTTCAGAAAAATGAACTAAACCTTAAGAATCTTTTTACTCCGCGACCCTCGGAACTTTTGAAACTTCGCAAACAGGCCCCTGGATTCTTTCACTGGGAACCCTACGAAAAGGAAGAAGATGAAGATATGCCCTCGGCTCATCGGCGGCGTTGCGCCGGCCAAACGACGGTGGGAGGAGGTCGGAGAGGTGGGGGAAAAGGACGAGCAGCTCACCACGAGTCGAATGGTGGCGGTTGGGAGGCCGGAGGAGGCTCGGAGGTCACCGGCAACGGAGCAGTGGCGGTGTGGCTGCCGCGGCGTCAACTCCGACGAGGTCAGTGGCTTCCGCTGCGGTTGGAGGGGCTCGTGAGCATTAGTTGGGCACGGCGAAGACGTTGAGATGCTCGGTTGGCGTTGGGGATGGCTCGAAGGTGTGGCTCGACGTGGAGGTGCTTCGCGGCCGAAAAATGGGGATTTGGGGGAAATCCCGATTTCTCGTCGGAGAGTTGATGGGAGCTTGAGAGAAGTGGGGGAATTGAAGCTAAGGAAGTGGGCGAGCTCTAAGTGCGGGGAATTTGGAAATGGTGGAGGGATGGGGGCGAATTTGCTCCGGCGCTCGAGCTCGGCTCTTGCGGCCAGAGGTTGAAGAAGGTGGTACGCGAGCATGGAGGAGGGGAACTGGCAGTGCGCTGGCTGAGGGAAGGGTGCAAGGCTGCTCGGTGAAGTGTTGGAGCACGCTAGAGTGGGCTGAGCTGCCTCGGGGTCGCTCGCGTGCACGCCTCGGGCACGCAGGCCGCCATGAGTGCGCCTGTGAGCTCGGGCAGCGCCCGCGAAGCGGTTGGGCGTCGCGGATCGTGGCGTGAGCGAGGGCAGATACACCGCAGAGGCTTTGGCGCGTTGCGAGAATGAATCCGACCACGGAGCGGCTCAGCGCGGCGCGCGCGCGGCCGCGGCCGGTGGCCGAGCTCTGTTCGCCATCATGGCGCTCCGCGCGACGCGAGGCAGCAAGGGTGCCGCAGCACGCGATGTGACCGTACGAGTAGCACGACACCCGCGCGAGGACAAGAGGAAAGCGCCGCCGTGGCTTGGCCGGCCAGGCGAGGCCGCCGCCGCTCGCCGGCCACGTAGCGGCCACTGCTGGCCTGCGCAGAGCGTGCCAGGGCGAGCTGGCAGGCGCCCGTGGAGCTCCTCTTTTCTCTGTGGATTTTCTCCAAAAATTTGAACTGAACATTCAAATGTGCAAAAATAAAAGTTGGAGTTTAAGATGTGGGACACAACTTTCTTTTTGGGGTAAACCTGAAATTTCAAATTTTTCAAGTTCAAACAGGCCATTTTCGAACAGGCGTTCAACAAGGTTTTTCGAGTTTTTGAGGGGCTTAACTGCAAAATTTGAAAAAGTTCCCAACAGTGACTAGGCCTTATTTGTGATGAAAAATAACTTTTATTTTTTGGAGATTTTTAAGTTTAGTACAAAATTCTTGAGACTTCGGTTAGGTGTCAAAAAGGCCTTGTTTGAAATTTAAATTTCAAATTTTGATCAAATTATGTGTGCTACCACCATTGCTGCCCTTTTATGCTGTTTTGATTGTGTTTTTAAGGTACTAAACATCAGGGATGTCACACTGTAGCAGACCAGACCTGGGCATCTGCAAACCGGGAGTAGTAACCGATCCTTGCCCCCCTTGTCTAGAGGACTTCATAGTGACCTTGAAATACTCTTTACCATCAGTTGTCTTCTCATAAGTCACTTCTCGAACCGACTCTTTTGAAGATGGTCTTTCTTCCCCAATCACCACATTCTTTCCCTTGATAGATTCGGCTTGATGCGGCCGAATTAAGACCTTGGGCTGCTGCAATTCCATGGTGTTGACCAGAAAAGGAGTTTCATCAATTTGCATCTCATGAAACTTCAAACGGCTCTCATTAATAGCCGATTGAACCTGCCAACGGAAAACATTGCAATCATTAGTAGCATGCGAAAAAGAATTATGAAACTTACAATAAGCACGATTCCTCAATTCTTCCGTAGGTGGTATAACATGAGAAATCTTGATGTAACCAAACTTGTGCAACTCATCAAATATATGATCACATTTGGACACATCAAAATTAAACTTTATGTCTTATTGCCGATTCTTATGAATCGGCTTAAGAGATGAACATGACACAGTTTTCTTATTAGCAGGCCCTACAAATTTTGCTATATACACATCATTATCATCGTCGGTCGAAACATTAGATTCATAATCAACTAGATGAACATTGGACCGACGTGTCTTAAAACCATCTTTTTTTTTATTAATTCGGTCTTCAGCTACCTCAGCTCTAATATCAACTTGTGCAACCGAATAATAATCACAGTTATCTATTTTTTCTCTAATAGAGGATTTCAAACCTCTAAAACACAAACCAGCAAGATCAACTTCAGAAATTGACAGATTAAAACAACGGTTTTTAATATCTTTAAACCTCCTAAAAAATTGAGCAACAATTTCATCATGATTTCCGCTATAAAAATGATCATGAAACTTACGCTCTAGTTGATCCCAACTCATAATAGAACCAGGGGCTAGTGAAGAAAACCAAGCAAAAGCAGTATGAGTAAGTGATAATGAAAACAAGCATACTCTAATTGCTTGAAAATTTCCAGCTTCCCCTAACTGAGCCGTTCCCAAGTAGTGCGCTCATCATCTCCACTAAATTTTACGAATTCAGGCAAGCGCCACCCATTGGAAAAAGGAACAGTATCAAAGCTAGCATGATAAGGTTTCTGATATATTGTAGTATTACCAAAATCAACACCTAGCTTATTTCTCATCACATCAGACAATTCATCCCTGAATCTAGTAAATTCAGCCCATTGGGGATTTTGTTGGGCCGATGATTGCATAGCATTCATATAATTCAGGTGAGGTGCATGTCCATTTTGCATATTCCTATGTGCATCAAAAACTTCATCGCGAATAATACCCGATTGCGTAGTATGCATGGTTGTTGAAAATGTAGCTCCTGCATTAACTACTAGACTAGCACAGCTAGGAGAGACCGAGTTTGGAACAGTAGACAATGGCAAAGGTTGCTCCGGCATGAACACCATAGCATTAGTAGGATTTACCTGACCACCAGAACCAGCGGTCTGACCGCCTGTAGCGGTTGGACCGGCCGTGCTGACGGTTTGACCGGCTGTAAAACCATCCGCCACTGACCCATCTGCATTGACCGTTTTCGGTCTAAGCATGTTAGGTGGTGGTGGGGTCTGTCCAGCAAAGTAATTTGATGGCATGCCATAGAAGATATTATGCTCAAGTAATTCACGAGTATCTAATGACTTCCCTTCCAATCTTTTGAGTCGTTCTAGCAATTGCTCTACTAACGCATAATGATCCGAAAAATTTGGACCCATAGAAGTAGATACAGAGAGTTGAGGTGCAGAAGTGCTTACATTGTCAATTACCTCAATTTTCCCCTTACTCATCTTGAAGGAAGGCATCACAAAGTCTTGAACACTTCTCGCCGAACGATCTTCACGACCCTTCCGGAACGTCTTCAAGAACTCCGCCTCAATGTGCTTCTGGAGCACCATGAATCCCTCATGATCTTCAGCACAAAGATCTTCAAGCGAAGCCATCACAATGTGTCTTATCCGACATCAAAGCCCATACTGCTAGGGATAGTAGATCGGTCTTCAAAAACAAGATTTCTCTCCCCAGCGGAGTCGCCAAAATATGTTGACGCGCTTCTGGTCAACACACGAAAGCGCTAGATCGCGCGGTCATCGAATTCTCCTCGCCGGAGCTTCTGGATGCAGCCGGTCAGACCGCCTGTAGGGGCCGGTCAGACCGCCTGTAATAGAGGCACCGCGAAAGCCTACGATCACAACCTCGGGAGGGACCCCATCGGAGGCCGCGAACCTAGGGTTGTTCTAAGGTCGGCAAGGCCACTTAGAACGTCCTAATACATCGTAGAGACGAAGAATGAAAGCAAAGGGGTTGGAAAAGCTAGGGTTTGGAGATTAAAGTAAGACAATGATTTGTACGATTGGGTAGAGGTCCTCAATCGGCCACAACCCTTTATATTTATAGGATGGAGAGGTCTTGCCCCGCAACAGATCTAAAAAGGTGTAAAACCCTAATTCTACTCGGACTCGGGAACAGGCAGTCAGACCGCCTATGACAGGCGGTTAGACCGCCCATAGGCGGTTAGACCGCCTGTCACATTGCCAGATCGGCTACAGGGCCCAGCCGTCTAACCGCATGTATGGGGGATCTAGACCGGCTGTCCCAACCTGATCGCCTTCATGCCATTTTTCGTCATCAACACTCAGAAACCTCCTCCATCAGCTAGCTCCACCGTCCATGCACCACAGCTGCCAGGTCTCGTCGTCTTCACCTTTTCTGGCCGCCGTCGTCCGAGCCGCACGAGCTATTCCTCACCACCTCAGTAAGCTTGCCAACATCCCAGCAACCCCGACCACCAGCCCCATCGCTGCTCGTCCTCCAGCAGAGCAATATCGCCACCGCGTTCACCATCTTCACTACCCGCCATCTGAGCACCACTATCCTTTTTGTTGGCGCAAATTATGGACCAACACATGAGAGCACTAGCACGTGCAGCGATCAGCGACGCATGTTGCAGCGCCACCTCTCAAAGACCAACGAATGCCTGCCCGGGAGGAACCCATCGGGGCAGGCGCACCTTAGGTTGTCCTAGGCTTAGCAGGCCAGCTAGGATGCCTCCTCATGCCATGGACCCAGGAGAAGAACAGCAATGGGGTTGGAAAAGATTAGGGCAAAGAGATAAAAAAGGTGAAAGATAAAAGATAAATTGGTTTGATCGATTATGATACCCTCAATCGGTCGTGGCCCTTTATATTTATAGAGTGGGGAGGTCTTGCCTCGTAAGGAATCATTTTACAAATACGATTCTAATAAAATCTCCTAATTTTCTCGAACTCTCTACCAAAACCGGCAGGCCTGGTTTTGGGTAAAACCGGTAGGCATGGTTTTGCTATTGCCAGATCAGTTACAATTCACCATATCAACTAAATGCCAATTTTGGTCATCAACATATGCCCCTCCTGTTTTATGGCAAATCTTGCGTGCCAGAAAACACTCCCAGTGACGAAAATTGTCTATAGACAACAATTAACAATGCATTGGTCATATAATGGACTCCAATTCTCTATGGATGCTTAGCTGAAACATGATCCTAGTGAATATAACATGTATGAAACTACTATTTCAGCTCTTGAACATCTCAGCATATCTAATAACAGAAATTTTGATGAGGCCATGGTGACCAATTGTCGCTCCTTGATAAATCATAAGCATAATATTGATAATTATAAGGCGAGAACCAAGGATTAAACCAAAACCATGGATTATAATTAGATATACCTGAATAGGCACTCCATGGCATATGATAGATGAATTAAATGATTAAGACCAAGCAGAAGACCATTGACGCCTTTTTGCCGCTGGTGATGAAGAATTGCTACTTTGATCATCTCCTAACCGATTGTTTTTCTTTTCCTCGGCTATTTTCTGATATTTATGCAATAATTCAGCAAAGCTTGGCTTCTTGCTCATCACCCTTTCTTTTGAATCAGCTACTTTGTGATCATCTTGCCCCCAACCGAACTTGATTGTTGGGGGCAATTGGATCAATAGAGTTAGCCGATGATTCTTCAATGTTCGGTTTTTCTATGTCTAGTGTCAAATCTGAATTTTTATTTATTCTATCATCCTTCTTGACACGATAGACTTATTTGACCACCTTGCACTTATTTTTCTTTTTAGACCGATTCTTTGATCAAAACAGTCATTATGCATAGGTGGTGACTCACTTATTACCGGCTCCCTATACGTAATGTAATCAAGACAAAAATATCTAGGAGTATATGGCATTAAGAAATTAAAAGACCATGTTGGACAAAAATAAGGCATGCTAAAATAAGATCCACATGGCACATGCATAGACGATCGATATGTCGAAGTTGGCATTGATGTAGGAAAATCTTTCCTTTGCTGATTCGGATCATTGAATCATTGTCTTGGAGGTGATTTGGATTGTTTGGAATTTTTAGGCCGACTTGCATCATTACTTTGTTTTTTGGATTTAGACGAAAGTTCTCCAAGAACGGGCTTCGGCTTTTCCTTTTGATGCTTGGCACGACTTTCGGATTCAATGGTTTTCCAAACACCAATCTCAGGTTTCCTAGGCTTCAACATCTTTGGCTTAGATTTGTTGCATTGCCCCCCGAGTATAGGACTACTAGATGTGATTTTTATATTTTTCTGGTAGATTCGGCTTGGGACGGACGAATTTCTTCATCAGTAATTTGTTTATCATAACTAGTTGATAAGTGATGGCAAGAATCAATAATAACATTAGATGACTTGTCAATAGCTGACTTTTCAAAGACAGATATCGAATCTACGCTATCCTCTTTACCAATCAAAGATGTGATTTTATTACTCACAAAATTAGATAGGCGAGTAGATATAGTACCTGAAGATTGTAACTCCTTCAATATAGCGATTTCCGATGGTGGTTGCCAGTCTTTATTTATCTTCAGGACGCCTTGCTCTTGTATCAAGAGGCAGGAGTAGAATGACGCTTTACTCATCCGATGGGCTTCTTGTTCATATTCTTTACGCACTTCCTCGTAATCATCTTCATGCACCACCTTATTGTTAGGGGTTGACGAATCGGCCATGATAGCCAGATCTTTCATCCCCAATGGACTCAACAAAATGTGTTGGTGCAAATTATGGACCAACACACTAGAGCACTAGCACGTGCAGCGCCACCTCTCAAAACCGGTACTACTGGTTTCTAGAAACTGGTAGTACCGGTTTTCGCCGGCACAGACCGATGAAAGAACAACGAACGCCCGCCCGGGAGGGACCCCGTCGGGGCAGGTGCACCTTGTGTTGACCTAGGCTCGACAGGCCAGCTAGGATGCCTCCTCATGCCATGGACACAGGAGAAGAACAGCAATGGGGTTGGAAAAGATTAGGGCAAAGAGATAAAAAATGTGAAAGGTAAAAGATAAATTGGTTTGATCGATTGTGAATTGTGATACCCTCAATCTGCCGTGGCACTTTATATTTATAGGGTGGGGAGATCTTGCCCCGCAAGGAATCATTTTACAAATACGAATCTAACAAAATCTCGTAACTTTCTTGGACTCCCTACCAAAACCGGTAGGCCCGGTTTTGCGTAAAACCGGTAAGCCCGGTTTTGATATTGCTAGATCGGTTATAATTCACCAGATCGGCTAAATACCAATTTTGGCCATCAACACTTTTCCTCCACCAAAGGCATCACCTTGACGTTTTGTACCGCCTGCGCAAGCCCTTGTCCAGCGCCATCCACCCCAGTTATGCAGCGCCACTACCTCCTCCGTCTCCGCTCGTTGCGGGAATGCCGCCGCGTTGCTGATCGCACGTGGCCAGCTTGTCTCGAGCCTTCCCAACTTGAGATATGCTACACGCAAGGAAGCCGAAGGTTCAGTGTTGCTCGTGGGCCAGAAATTTGCCGCCTGCTCGCCGCCGTTTGGCTGGCAGTCGAACGCCACCGCGCCGCCGCTATTCGTGCCGTCACGAGCCGTCGTCGGAGCTCCAAACGAAGAGATAAAAATGGGGTATAAGTTCGCAAGGTCTTGTAGGTGTTGTAGGGGCAGGTATCGTCGCCTGGGAGCTCGCCGCCGGCCAAGCCGGCGCGGCGCCTGTCAAGGCCGATCGTGCTTTGTTTTTAGGATTTTTTTCTTTATGCATCAAAATTCTTAAACCCTAGGAAAAATAATAAAAGTTAGGTGTCTGTTTAATTGCCTTTTCTTCAAGGTAATTAAATAAATACTTCACCATTTACAAAATGTTTAAAATTCTGTAGAATGATTTATTAAATAGAATTTAGTAAGAAGTAGGTTCATTATATTTGTTTATCCGTTTAGGTCATTAATAATCTTTTTTACAACCAAATAAAATACTTATGAAAAGTTAAATTAAATAAAAATGTGGGTTATCTTATAAAAATGGATAGATAGTGTTGGCTTGCAATTTTATCAAGAAGATAAGTTGTAGAGCTTAGTTCAACTCTTTGCATATCTAGTCTCTGACTTGCATGATGGTTGCAACCTGAAGCCCTGGAGGATGATCGACTTCGCCGAGTTTGAGGAGGAGCAACAATGCAAGGAGGTGATTGTGGTTGTCGTAGAAGTCTGAAGAGATCAGCGAAGGAACTAACCTTAGTCAAGTATTGAACGTACTTGTCACATGTTAGCATATGGAACCAGTAAAACCGGCAACTTGGGTCGCCTTAAGTTTGAATTGTGACTTGCCCCGCTTGAAGTCAGGAGGTGGCAGAGACGTAGCCTGGAACTCGCATGGGGTAGCAGCCAGACGTGGGACACCATGCCGGGGTACGAACCCGGGCTTGGGTGAGGGTAGTTCAGGCTTATCGTGATTCTCGCGAAAGGTTGCCACGTGCAGATCGATACCTGGGTCATGCACATGTCGTGGCTAGGTTTCTCCTGCAAGATCTATATTTGGTCGGGATCGCTGCACATCCCGGTTATGAACACCGCTTGACTGCTGTTAGTTGATCGTAGTAACTGGATGAAGGAAATGTTGTTCATAAGAATCTTGTTGTATGAAATGAATATGAAACATAGCAAAAATTATTTAGCTGCACTATATTAACTAATAATAATTTGCTTATAAGTATCTCACCATTAGTAAGATTTTATGCAAAAGTCCAAGATAATGAGCCCATATTGTTGACACCGGATTTTAACAGGTCACATCAGTGTCAAATGAAGCAGAGGTCAAAAATCGGAATCGGAGTCCGGGAGGAAGAGCAGTTTGAATCGGAATCGGAGTCCGATGAGAATCAAGATCGGAGAAGAGGCTGATGACGTGGAAGAATCCTGGAAGATTGCCAGGCTAAGCTTATAGAAGGACCGAAATAAAGAGTCGGTTATTTTTATAGAGTTTGAGTCATAGACGGTTGTAAAGAGAGTCTTTTCTTTTGCGTCAAGTAAGTTTGTCGTAAACGTTTAGGAGTCGTAGTTGCCAGAGTATAAATATCGACCCTGCGTGGTCATGGAAGTCTGTACACACCAACATCAAACAAACCTTTATACTTTTCGCATCTTTCATACATTGTCGGCGACTTCGCTCTTTTTCTTTTCACGAGTTCTTTTAGGCACGTCGAGGGTGATCAGATCTCAAGGCTTGCTTCGTAAGTTCCATCTTTTACAGAAAAATTCTTAAGCTTTAGCAACCAGTGTATCGCTGTTGCTTCGTTTAAGTTATTCAACAGTTATCGGATAAATATCTAGGCTTTAGTAACTGGCGTATTGCTGTTACTTCGTTTAGGTTTTATTCAACCCTTATCCAGCTTAGAATAGGCTTTGATCGGCTAACTAATTATACTTCATTATCGGATCTGGTATAGCTGTTTAGATCTATTCTAAGTGTTGCTCTTCTTAGCTTGTTTGGTTACGTTTTAGTAATCTTACTCTGCTTTGCATCAGAATCGGCTGATCTAGCCGGCTCTCTATTCAAGATCGGAATCCATTGCCGATCTGATCTTCATTGCCAAATCGGAAACCCAGCTGATTTTGATGTGTTGCTAACGTCCGATTTTTCTTGTCAATCAACACGTCAGATTGACTGGCACGCCCTGCATCATCGGTCACAGCTGATTTCGTGTGCTAGTACGTGAAGGTCTTTCCCGATTTTTGCGTCAACACACTTTTGGCACGCCCGGTGGGACAAGACAACTTCAACTATGTCAAAAAGGAAGGTGGTCGTTTTGATATTGGGAATCAGAATGTCATTGACACTACTAAGGAAGATCTCAGTGATGAACAGAAGGCTGAGGTGGCAAGAGCAGTTGAAGAGTTTGAACTGTTATGCTTAAAGTCATTCAGCACTACCAAACGAGGCCAAGCTATCAAGAAGACTGACTTTCCATTGCCTTGTGAAGTCAAAATTGCTGAAACGCCTGGAAAGCTGCATGAGATTATCAATGAGGCAGTCCATCATGCCTTTGCGAATCAAGGTAAAGTTTTGGGTAATGAGTTACATAATCAAATGGTTCGCTCATTGCGTGAAGGTGATCATCAATTTAAGGGCCCAGCATATCAACAAATTCCTCCGTTTGAAGTTGATACTTCAGCGAGAGATACTCTGGCAGGGGCTGCAAAAACTGCATTTTCTCAGGTGTTCAATGGTACATCGGCAGATCAGCCGATCGGACAGATGCAATCGGCATCAAGGCCAATTACACAAGGAGGGTTTACGGCAACAACATCATTTGGCACTCCTCAAATTCAAATCCCACCAAACAGCTCAGCAGTCTTTACTTCATCATTGCCGTTAGCATCGGCATCAAAGGGAGCTGATTTTTTCAAAGGGTATGACCCCAATAATGGATTAGAGATGCCTCCTGAATATTTTGTGACATCTCCTAAATCAACTCAAAAGACTCAACCTGAGGAACCAAAGATGATGTGGGTACCGCATGCTGATGGAATTAATTGGTCTTTGATTGATGAAAAGGGGGTTGTACGCCAGGTATGGACTCCAAGACTAGAATCGGCAAAAATACCTAATAGGCATATGCCAAATCAGTCATAGATACATGGCAATACCACATCAGCTATGGAGGTTTATCGTAATACCCAACATCAAGGTCAGGGTCTGGTAACCAATCAGAATACATCTTTAGGAAATATTCATGAGATTGGTCAACCAGAATCATCTAGGCAGAATGAATCGGCACAAAAGGGATGTGTAAGGCCGATTCAGTCAAGTCAAGAGGTAGAAAGAGTGCATCAGCCAGTACAGGAGGTAGTACAAGGAGCAAATCAAGTGGATTAGGCAGCACATATTGCTGATATAATGCAAAATCAGTTTGGATTAAAGCCCAAGACTCAACATGTGATGTACAGAACTCCCTATCCACCTGCTTATGATTCGCTACCTTATCCTCATCGCTACAAGATTCCTAATTTCACCAAGTTTTCTGGCGATGATGATATCTCCACCATTGAGCATGTCAATAGATTCATGGTACAATGTGGAGAGGCTGCAGCGACTAATGCATTGAGGGTCCGATTATTTTCAAGTTCTTTATCTGGACCAGCTTTTTTATGGTTTAGGACATTACCAGCGAATTCTATTATTTACTGGTCTAACCTGGAGAAGCAATTCCATCAATATTTCTTTGCTGGTGTTCAAGAGAAGACTATTACTGATTTAACAAGCTTGAAGCAAAGGAATGATGAGTCGGTAGCAAATTTCATTCAGAGAGTCAGGGAGACAAAAAATAGATGCTATGGGTTAAACCTGACAGATGTCCATTGGTGCAATTATGTGACATCTCTGATGTAAAAATGTAGAAAACACCTTTGAAACAGGTTAAAAAGGGAAAAAGGGATGATGGAATTAAAAAATTCATCAAAATTCAAATTAAATTCAAAAACAAAGGTTGTTTGACACCCAACTGAAATCTCAAGAATTTTGTACTAAACTTGAAAATCTCCAAAAATAAAAGTTGTTTGTCATCACAAATAAGGCCTAGTCACTGTTTGGAACTTTTGAAAATTTTGCAGTTTAGCCCCTCAAAAACTCGAAAAAACAGTTCTGAACACCTTTTTGAAATTGGGTTGTTTGAGCTTGAAAAATTTGAAATTTCAGGTTCACCCCAAAAATAAAGTTGTGTCCCACCTCTCAAATTCTAACTTTTATTTTTACACTTTTTCATGTTCAGTTCAATTTTTTGGAGAAAATTCAAAGGGGGGTAAAGGAGCTCCACGGAGCTGCCAGCTCGGCCCTGGCGCGCTCTGCGCCTGGCCGGAGCTTGGCCGCCACGTGGCCGGCGAGCGGCGGAGACCGCGCCGAGCTGGCCGAGCCGCGGCGTCGGGTGGCTCTTGTCCTCGCGCGTTTGTCCAAGCCTCCCGCGCCGTCACGTCGCCGCTCGACAGCGCGTTTTGCCTCACGCCGCGCGAACGCCATCATGGCGGGCGGAGCGCCGCCGTGGCCGCGCGCTCGCGCGCGTCGCGCAGAGCTGCTCCGCGGAGGATTCTCTTCTCACTACGCGCCAAGGCACTCTGCAGAGCATCTCCCACTCCCTCACGCGACAATCTTCGACGCCCAACCCTCGCGCGCGCTCTGTTCGAGCTCGGCGCGCATCAATGGCGGGTCTAGTCGACCATCACTCCTCACGCACGCTCTCAAGGCAGCACATCCCCTCTCTAGCGTGCCAAAGCACCCCACCGAGCCCCTCACACTCTCCCCTAGCTCGCGCACTTCACCAGTTCACTTCCCCGCGCTCGCTCCCGTCATCTTCAACCTCCAGCCGCGCGGACCGAGCCGAGCTTCGAGACGAAATTCGTCCTCGTCCCTCCACCATTCCCAAATCCCTCGCGCACAGAGCTAGACCACTTCCCGAGCTTCCATTTCCCCCACTTCTCGCGAGCTCTCCCCAAGTCTCCGGCGAGAAATCGGATTTCCCCCCAAATCCGCATTTCCGGCCGCCGGAGCACGCGTACGTCGAGCCCCTACTTCGAGCCCTCCCCGAGGTCAACCGAGCCCTCCACTAGCTTCGCCGAGTCCCACTAGTGCTCTAGGACCCCTCCAACCCCGACGAGATCCACCATCCTCGCCGGAATCGAGCTCGCGGCGGCCGCACCGCCACCGCACGTCGCCGGCGAACTCCGAGCTTCCCCCGGCCTCCCAACCACCACCAATCGACTCGTGGTGAGCCACTGGTTCTTTTCCCCCACTTCCCCGACCCTATCTCGCCGTCGTTTGGCCGGCGCAACTCCGGCGACGAGCCGAGGACCTTTTTTCATCATCTTCCTTTTTCCAGGGTTCCCAGTGAAAAAGTCAGGGACCTGTTCACGAAGTTTCAAAAGATCCGAGGGCCGGCGCGTAAAAAGGTTCTTAAGGTTTAACCCTTTTTCCCAAAATCTTGTAAAATCCACCAAAAATCGTAAAAAATCAGAAAAATGCACAAAAATACTCACTGGATTCGTGAGATTGTAAACTCCAATCTCATGTTAGCATGTATATCCTTTTGGTGAACCAATTTTGAATTAAAATTCAAACTGTGAATTTAGAAACTTGTGCACCATTTCAAATCCAGAGCTCTGCTAGGCCTGAGCTTTGGATATGTTGTTTGCAGTGACTTTGGACACCTTGTATCCAAAGGGGACCTAAAAATATGGACTGTAGCTTCAGTTATGAATTAATTTGTGATTCCTGTCTTTTTGCAGTCCTGAAAATATTAAAAATAATCCATGCAGCTAAAAATCACCATTTTTCTCCAGAGGTCTGTTAAAAATGAAAAACTTAATTTTTGCTCTGTTTAGACTAGCAAATAAATAGATATGTGTTTTCGGATAGAAATTTATTGAGGACTGTCCAAGGGTTATTTTGAGCCACCACTTGGCCAGAGCCCTCCTTGCACTCCTGACTAGCTCTGGTAGGAAAATTTCCTGATTTGGATGTATTTTCGATTTTATATGAAATTATCTTGTTTCTGTAGGCAGCAGTTTGTACTATTTTTAATAAATTCTGTGTAGCTCAGTTTTAGCTAAATTTTGGAGTGAGCCTAACTCTCATACTCCAGTAGTTGTCATAAAGTTTATAGATAAAAAGGATGAACAGAAACTAAGAAACAAAAATGAGAAGAAATTAAGGTGGAATTGAGTTATATAAAAGAATAGACCTTTTTGATAATTAATTAAAATAAAACATGGAAAAGTCTAAAATTCCAGAACAGCACCCTAACTCCAAAATAATAAATGGAAATTCTTTTATATATGTACAAAATCACCATCAAAGATGCGTAAAAATTCTCCACACCCCTCCTCTAATTTTGTGAAGAAGAAAATAGTACTTTAGCATGTCTAGGTGAATATGGCCTTCAAGGCCTTAGTTTTGGAATCACTAGGCAGCCGCTTAAGTTATGCATCTAATGTAGAAGGCGCTGTTGCGGACGGCTTCTACCATCTCATCCCCGCAGACGGAGAAGGCAACCCGGAGAACGGTGCCAGCGAAGGAACAATCGACCCGGTGGCTAACCCCCAGCTAGCGCAAGAAGGCAAGCCCCGGAGCATAACCTAACCTTTAAGTTTATGTATCTATGATTTCCCTATGCTTGTGCATTTACGTTTCAAGGAGTTGATTGAATACCTTAGCTGCACATTTCTAGTACCTATGACTTGCAACACTAGTATGAAAGGATCGATAGGGCATTGCTTTAGGTCCGTTACAAGTCGAGTGATTTCCTGTCACTCGCGAGACATAGGAGTTGCTTGTCTTTACTTATGTTGGAATCATAAGGATGGACGGGCGGGATGGTTAGATGTAGATCTCCCGTCCGTGTATGATAATTGATTTAAGGTCGAAACGTGTGGTTGAGTGTGTCAAGTTTTTGAACGTACCACATGCATGCCGATATATGGGAATCGGTAAGCCCGGTACCAGATTGAAGCAGCTAGGGCCGATAGCCATCTCTCCTTGGAAACTTTTGTTTCCCCTGCCGTACACTTGTGGATATATGCGTGATGATGTGAGTGAAGCAGTAAACCTTTATCCTAAGTAAGTGGACCCGGTTCCGAATTGTGGATCGATGGGAAAGGTTGGGAAGTGCTTGTACCTTTTATAGCAGGCATTATCCGTGTGTGTTGGGTTTCCCCTGGCCAGGTAGCAAAATTCGGTTCGAACTGTCCGCTTCTCGCGGTTAATGAGATTGCTTGACCGCCTTGCTGCATTGAGTAACAAGTGGAACTATGAGATTGATGAACTTGTTGTCTGAATTAAATTGTATTGCACCACTTGTATGCTTAGAGAGGATGCTAATCTAGAATGGTTAAATCTACTAGAATATGATGCTAAAACTATGCAAGCAAGGATCTACTTTTAGTTGCTTTTTGGCAAACAAACCCACCAGCCAAAAGCCTCTCATGTCTAGATGTCGGTGATGTAGTTTTCACCCGACGGGTAAGCCTTGCTGAGTATTAGTATACTCAGCCTTGCTTGTGGCTTTTATTACAGGTACGGTGTTGGTTGTGGCAGTCGATGCCCTTACTTGGCCTACCCAGGTTCCCCCTGGATGGCACATCGAGTGGGTTCCGTCCTCTGCCGAGGAACGGGAGGAGTAGCACTGTGGCAGGCTTCATCATGGTGTTACGATGTATCGACGCTAGTTTTCTTTCCGCTGCAATGAACCCTTTTATTTCTGCTGCAATGAACTTGATACTCTATTTGAACTTCAAACTTGGCTTGTAATAACTTTACCATACCCTTTATGTATGTTGAATTTGTGGAATGTTGTAATCTCTGGAACTCACCTTCGTGTGGGCGTGCCTGTTGTTTCGATCGAGAAAGTACGTGGTTAAATCGGGTTTAATCCGACGACGCTCCACCTTATTCCGGATTAAGTGCCTGACTACTCGATTAGTGGTCCCGGGGTACTTAACTTGGAATAATTTCGGAGTGGTCCGTCACAGCTGGCATCAGAGCCGAAACAGCGCACCGGAGAGAGCAACAAACCTTAAATAAACATTTTGGAATAAAACTTGCCAACTCTTACTTCCGCCGCGCTTTGCGATGGAAGGTTATTTTTAGGACCGCTAAGGATGTTACCTAGAGCGTGAAGCCTATGTGGGTTAAGGGATCACGATATGATAGGTGGCAAATAGTATATTATACTGACTTCCAGCACATTTCATTCTGTCATTTACTTTACGCAATGGTGGGCGCAAGGTACGGCGATTGCTGTAACGTACCACGGCACTATATGAAAATATAGTGGCGGCACATAGTCAATACGCTGTGATGGCGTATGAAAATAGAATAGCATGGTGGGCGCAAGGTACGGCGATTGCTGTAGCGTACCATGGCATCATATGCAAATATGATGGCGGCACAAAGTCAATACGCTATTTCATGAGCGTATGAAATTGTCAATATGTTGCCTTGGTGACATATGAACATTGCCCGTTCAATGTTGAACGTTCGGGTGCCACCTCTATAGTGGGTGGTAATGAATGGAAACGCTTTCGTGAGTGCTGGCACGAAAGGTTGATTATACATGCTCTGGAATGGAATTTTCTGCAGGTACACTAACCACGATTCCGTATGTTGAACGGTTAGAAAAGTTCGGCTAGTTAATATAGAGAGAGACGGATATTGCCTAGCCACCGGCACTAACTTCGTAGGCCAAAATTTTATTGGCATGTGAGTTGGTCAGAATGAATAGGCCGCTCATGAAAATGCATTTCACTAAAATAATATTGAACCTTAACACGTGGCCATCGAAACCGCCGTCCAAATTCAAATCACAACCAAAACTCGGCCGAAACCAGTCTGTTTGCACCATTAATTCGAAACTGCAAACGTTGTCAAATGAGAAAGTGTTCAACATGAAAGTTGTCATAAATGTTATCTAGTTTATGCTGTAGAAATTTCAACGAAAATGGTTCAGTAAAACTAGAGTTGTGGTTAAAATGGTAACCCCCTGTCGGCTGGAAATTTCTGGGAACAGTGAGATAAAAATTAAATTTTTACACCGTCTTAACGACAGTTTCTGCTCAAACCTCCAACATGAAACTTGTTTGGAAGTACTTAAAAAATGTCCTGGCCAAATTTGGGAATTTGTGAGCTGGTAGATGTCGAGTTTTATAATTTTTACTACACTGTCCAAAATCTGTTTTATTTTCTTTGGCGCTAACCGGTTCTCACCCTTGCCCCTTTTCTTTTTGGTTCAGAATGGACGCTCACGCTGACTTGGCCAGCTACCCCAACGATGTTTCCCTTTCAAACTGCCTGGGATGGGATGGTTTCCCTAGCATTCTGTGGTCAGTTTTGCAGGCGCTCGATTACCCTACCCCGCCACAATATGAGAGAACCCTCATCCGAGACCGAGGTGTGACCCGATCTCGTGTGCGTTTGGTGGTATATCGCCATCCACCGTGTCCTAGCTCCCCCACTGTGACATCTCTGATGTCAAAGTTTAAAAGTACACTTAAAACAAGTGCAAAAAGGGATTTATGGGTTGGAATCCAAAAATTCATCAAAATTCACTTTTAAATTCAAAAACAAAGGTTGCTTGACACCCAACTGAAACTTCAAGAATTTTGTACTAAACTTGAAAATCTCCAAAAATAAAAGTTGTTAGTCGTCACAAATAAGGCCTAGTCACTGTTTGGAACTTTTCAAAATTTTGCAGTTTAGTCCCTCAAAAACTCGAAAGACCAATCTGGACACCTTTTTGAATTTGGGTTCTTTGAGCTTTAAAAATTTGAAATTTCAGGTTCACCCGAAAAAGAAAGTTGTGTCCCACCTCTCAAACTCCAACTTTTATTTTCACACTTTTTCAAGTTCAGCTCAAATTTTTGGAGAAAATTCAAAAGGGGCACAGGAGCTCCACGGGCGCCCAACAGTGGCCCTGGCGCGCCCCTGCTCTGGCCGGAGCTCGGCCGCCACGTGGTCGGCGAGCGGCGGAGGCCGCGCCGAGCTGGCCGAGCCGCGGCGTCGGGTGGCCGTTGTCCTCACGCGCTTGTCCGAGCTCTCCGCGCCGTCACATCGCCGCTCGACAGCTCGCCTTGCCTCGCGTCGCGCGAGCGCCATCATGGCGGTCGGAGCGCCGCCGTGGCCACGCGCGCGCGCGTCACGCTGAGCCGCTCCGCGGCAGATTCCTCTCCGCTCCACGCCAAGACGCCCTGTAGAAGATCTTCCACTCCCTCACGCCACGATCCTCCTCGCCCATCCGTCGCGCGCGCTCTGTTCGAGCTCGGGCGAGCTTCAATGGCGCGTCGCGTCGCTGTCGCTCCGCTCGCACGCTCCCGAGGCAGCACGACCCCTCTCTAGCGTGCCCAAGCACTCACCCGAGCCACTCACACATTCCCCTAGCTCGCGCACTTCTCCAGTTCGCTCCCTCGCATCTCGCTCCATCGTCTTCAACCTCGCGCCGCGCGGACCGAGCCGAGCTTCGAGACGAAATTCGCCCTCCACTCTCCTCCATTCCCAAATTGCTCGCGCTCAGAGCTAGACCTCTACCCTAGCTCCATTTCCCCCCACTTCTCTCGAGCTATCATCGCTTCTCCGACGAGAAATCGAGATTTTCCCCAAATCTCCATTTTCGGCCGCCGGAGCACCCTCACGTCGAGACCCTACGCCGAGCCGTCCCCGAGGTCAACCGAGCACGCCAACAGCTTCCCCGAGCTCCACTGGTGCTCTAGGACCCCTCAAACCCCGACGAGACCCACCGACCTCGCCGGAATCGAGCTCGCGGCAGCCGCACCGCCACCGCACATCGCCGGCGAACTCCGAGCATCCCCCGGCCTCCCAACCGCCACCAATCGACTCGTGGTGAGCCCCTGGTACTTTTCCCCCACTTCCCCGACCCTAGCTCGCCGTCGTTTGGCCGGCGCAACTCCGGCGACGAGCCGAGGGCATATGTTCATCGTCTTCATTTTTCTAGGGTTCCCAGTGTAAAAGTCAGGGACTTGTTCGTGAAGTTTTAAAAGTTCTAGGGTCTCCAGCGTAAAAAGATTCTTAAACCTAGATCTATTTTTCCCGAATCTTGTAAAATCCACTAAAAATCGTACAAAAATCAGAAAAATGCACTAAAATACTCCCTGCACTCGTGAGATTGTAAACTCCAATCTCATTTAAGCATGTATATACTTTTGGTGAACCATTTTTGAATTAAAATTAAAATTGTGAATTTAGAAACTTGTGCACCATTTCAAATCCAGAGCTCCGCTAGGGCTGAGATTTGGATATGTTGTTTGTAGTGACTTTGGACACCTTGTGTCCAAAGGGGACCTAAAAATATGGACTGTAGCTTCAGTTATGAATTAAATTGTTTTTTATGTCTTTTTGCAGTCCAGAAATTGTTAAAAATAATCCATGCAGTGAAAAATCACCATTTTTCTCCAGAGGCCTAAAATCTTGTTAGCACATCTGTTAAAAATGCAAAACTTAATTTTTGTTCTGTTTAGACTAGCAAACAAATAGCTATGTGTTTTCGGATAGAAATTTATTGAGGACTGTCCAAGGGTTATTTTGAGCCACCACTTGGCCAGAGCCCTCCTTGCACTCATGACTAGCTCTGGTAGGAAAATTTCCTGATTTGGACGTATTCTCAATTTTATATGAATTTATTTCATTTCTGCAGGTAGCAGTTTGAGCTATTTTTAATAAATTCTGTATAGTTCAGATTTAGCTAAATTTTGGAGTGAGCCTAACTCTTATACTCCAGTAGCCGTCATAAAGTTTATAGATAAAAAGGATGAACAGAAAAGGAGAAACAAAAATGAGAAGGAATTAATGTGGAATTGAGTTATATAAAAGAATAGAGCTTTTTGATAATTAATTAAAACATAACATGGAAAGGTTTAAAATTCAGAACAGCACCTTAGCTCAAAATAATAAATAGAAATTTTTTTATATATGTACACAATCACCATCAGAGATGAATATTTTTGTGAAGAAGAAAGTAATACTTTTGCATGTCTAGGTGAATATGGCCTTCAAGGCCTTAGTTTTGGAATCATTAAGCAGCCACAATTAGTTATGCATCTCATGTAGAAGGCGCTATTCCGGACGGTACCTATCATCTCATCCCCGCCGACGGAGAAGGCACCCCGGAGAACGGTGCCGGCGAAGGATCGATCGACCCGGAGGCTAACCCCCAGCTAGAGCAAGAAGGCAAGCCCCGGAGCATAACCTAACCTTTAAAGTTTATGCATCTATAAATTCCCTATGCTTGTGCATTTACGTTTCAAGGAGTTGATTGAATACCTTAGCTGCACATTTCTAGTACCTATGTCTTGCAACACTAGTATGAAAGGATCGATAGGGCATTGCTTAGGTCCGTTACAAGTCGAGTGATTTCCTGTCACTCGCGAGACATAGGAGTTGCTTGTCTTTACTTATGTTGGAATCATAAGGATTGACGGGCGGGATGATAGATGTAGATCTCCCGTCCGTGTATGATAATGGATTTAAGGTCGAAACGTGTGGTTGAGTGTGTCAAGTTTTTGAACGTACCACATGCATGCCGATATATGGGAATCGGTAAGCCCGGTACCAGATTGAAGCAGCTAGGGCCGATAGCCATCTCTCCTTGGAAACTTTGTTTCCCCTGCCGTACACTTGTGGATATATGCGTGATGCTGTGAGTGAAGCAGTAAACCTTTATCCTAAGGAAGTGGACCCAGTTCCGAATTGCGGATCGATGGGAAAGGTTGGGAAGTGCTTGTACCTTTTATAGCAAGCATTATCCGTGTGTGTTGGGTTCCCCCTGGCCAGGTAGCAAAATTCGGTTCGAACTGTCCGCTTCTCGCGGTTAATGAGACTGCTTGACCGCCTTGCTGCATTGAGTAACAAGTGGAACTATGAGATTGTTGAACTTGTTGTATGAATTAAATTGTATTGCACCACTTGTATGTTTAGAGAGGATGCTAATCTAGAATGGCTAAATCTACTAGAATATGATGCTAAAACTATGAAAGCAAGGATATACTTTTAGTTGCTTTTTGGCAAACAAACCCACCAGCCAAAAGCCTCTCATGTCTAGATGTCGGTGATGTAGTTTTCACCCGACGGGTAAGCCTTGCTGAGTATTAGTATACTCAGCCTTGCTTGTGGCTTTTATTTACAGGTACAATGTTGGATGTGGCAGTCGATGCCCTGACTTGGCCTACCCAGGTTCCCCCTGGATGGCACATCGAGTGGGTTCCTGTAACACCCCTGGTGTTTAAAGCGTATAAGTAAGAGTGATTAAACAAACTAAGGAACTATAAACCCTGAAACTAAATCACTAGTAGGAATGCGAATTATACATGAGGATTGTTAAGTTTGTACTCGTGCTTTGGTTCTTGAAATTGAACCCAACAAAAAATTTTCTAGTACAAATCTAAACATCTTCTCTTACAAGTTGCACGACAAAACTCTAAATACATACTCTCGAGACGACGCATAAAAATTTCCTAAAAAGAAATCAGGATTGAACGGCAAATTAAGTAATGCTTCTATGCCCCTAAAGGTCTTAAAGGACTAATGGCTCATGTGAAGTCAACACATGAAATAATTCCAACTAACGATATTAATGACCTTCAGAAGGCAAGGTTCTAATTTAAAAATTTTAAATAAGAGTTGTGCACATCACAAATGTCTGATCAATATGAAAGGGTTGGGAAAGTATGTTCTAATTATAAAACCAAACCACTTTCTCAAATGAAAGTTGTGTATCTAAAAATGTCATTTGCAACCTTGGTGAGTTATGTATAACTCAGAAGCTTAATCTACCAAACATAGGAAATCAATTTTGAAAGACCAACTTAAACATGGGATGAAAAACACACGGTCACACACCCTTTTTAAAGGAGCTCACCTTGGGCTATAAATAGAATAATATTTAGAGTGCTCCTGATGTTCTTTAGTAAAATAATTGTTAATGATTTAATGTTAGGGTTAAACACTTGGACTAATAAAGCTTGTAGATCTAATCATGGCCTACATGTGGCAATCTTGAGGTTTTAATAATAAAATGAGATTTTGTTCACAATATGAGCTTTCATAAAATACAAAGGATGTAAATTAATTAATATTTAATATATGTCAAGTTGTTAACGACATAATTAAAAGTTGAGCATATAAAATAAATAAGCTTTTAACCTCCATGTATGTCCATGTTTTAACTTTAGGTTAAAATAAGATTTTTACTCTCAAAATAAAAGGAGGAAGGACTTTAAATTGAAAACTCTCTTTGAGCAGCGCACCTCTGATGTTTAGTGACACTATTGAGGGGTCTAAGAAAGGAGGGAGAGGTTAAATAAAATAATTAATAAAAAGGAAGATAAGGCAAAACAATGGGGTTAGAATTCAGAAATTGACCAAAAATTCAGACTGAAATTCAAAAACAAAGGTCTGGTGACACCCAACAGAAATCTCAAGATTTTGGTACTGAACTTAAAAATCTCCGACAATAAGAGTTGCTGTCATCACAGATACAACCCTTCATAACAAATCTCGCCACGGCGTTCGTTCCGCTTGATGACCCTCGAACCAGTATGTCTGTCACGATCGAGCTTACCCAGTATGTCCGTGATGATCGAGCCTAGCCAGTATTGTCCGTGACGATCGAGCCTAGCCAGTATTGTCCGTGACGATCGAGCCTAGCTAGTAGTTTCAGTCACGATTCGAGGCCGCACGATAGGACCCTCGAGGCCCCGCAGTCCGTCACGATTCGAGGCCACACGTTAGCACGCTCGAGGCTCCGCAGCCAAGCTCGAGGGGGCACTTACCCTCCAGCGACGTTCCGTCACGCTCGAGGCTTCGCAGCCAAGCTCGAGGGGGCACTCACCCTCGAGTGGCGTTTCCGACCGTTCGTGGCTCGGCAAGCTCGAGCTTGCGGTTCAAGCTCGAAGCGCCGTAGCGCCTGGTCGAAGTGCCCGGTCCAAGCTCGGAAGTTGTGTCCCACACCTCAAACTCCAACTTTTAATTTTCCACGTTTCGAAGTTCAGCTCAAATTTTTGGAGAAAGTTCAAAAGGGGCAAAGGAGCTCCACGGGGCTGCCAGCTCGCCCCTGGCGCGCTCTGCTCCGGCCGGAGTCCGGCCGCCACGTGGCCGGCGTGTGGCGGAGACCGCGTCGGGTCGGCCGAGCCATGGCGGCAGCTAGCTTTTGTCCTCACGCGTTTGTCCAAGCCTTCCGTACCGTCACGTCGCGGGCGACGGCGCACTGCTGCCTCGCGCCACGGAGCGCCATCATGACGAGCTCGCTCGGCACTGGTCGCAGCCGTGCAGCGCCGCCCCGCAGTCACGATGCTCGCTCGCTACGCGCCAAGGAGCACTGTGGAGGATCCCCAGTGATCACGCCACAATCTTCCTCGCCCAATCGTGTCGCGCGCGCTCTGTTCGAGCTCGGCGCGCATCAATGGCGCGTCACGTCGACATTCTCTCCTCACGCACGCTCCCGAGGCAACTCATTGCTCTTTTGCGTGCCTAAGCACTCCACCGAGTCTCTCATCACTTCCCTCAGTCCACAACACTGCCATTTTTCTCCTCCTCGCGCTCAAGTCCGTCGTCTTCAACCTCCAGCCGCGCGGACCGAGCCAAGCTTCAAAGCCACTTTCGTCCTCGTCCCTCCACCATTCCCAAATCCCTCGCACACAGAGCTAGACCACCTCCCTAGCTTCCAATCCCCCACTTCTCGCGAGCTATCCCCAACTCTCCGGCGAGAAAATCGGATTTCCCCCAAGTCCGCATTTCCGGCCGCCGGAGCACGCGCACGTCGAGCCCCTACTTCGAGCCCTCCCCGAAGCCGACCAAGCATCCCGACAGCTTCCCCGAGTCCTACGGGTGCTCACGGACCCCTTCATTCCCGGCGACAGCCTCCAATCTCGCCGAAATCGAGCCCGCGGCGACCGCCCCGCCACCGCACGTCGCCGGCGTTTTACGAGCCTCTTCCGGCCTCCCAACCGTCATCGTTCGACTCGTGGTAAGCCACTGGTTCTTTTCCCCACCTCTCCGACCTCCGTTCACCGCCGTTCGCCCGGCGCAGTGATAGCCAGTAGTGGGCAGGGTTCTTTCTCGATGAGAACCCAGCCAACGAGAGCCAGTAGAGTTCTTTTCCTATTCGAACAGGGTTCTTTCTCGATGAGAACTCAGTTTCGAGCTTCAGGGTTCTTTTTCGATAAGAACCCAGACCGCGGGAACCAGTAGAGTTCTTTCTGTCGAGAAGAACTCGGTCCTCGAGACCAACCAAGTTCTTTCCTCGAAAGCAGGAGCTTAGAAGAGAAAAGACAAACTTTGTTAAAATGTTAAGATAAAAATCACCTAGTGCAGTAACCTCGAATCATGTTTTGGCAGAACGCTTAACTTGTGCATCTCATGTAGAAGGCGCACTCGTTGACGGCTTCTACGACCTCGTCCCCGTCGACGGAGAGGAGAACCTCGAAGGCGGCCAAGCCAGCGTCGACGCAGACAGCCCGGAGCGTAGCAGTCAGCTAGCCCAAGAAGGCAAGCCCCGGAGCATAACCTAACCTTTACCAATTATGCATTATGACTTCTCTATGCTTGTGCATTTACGTTCAAGGAGTTGATTGAATACCTTAGCTGCACATTTTCTAGTACCTATGACTTGCAATACTAGCATGAAAGGATCGATAGGGCATTGCTTTAGGTCCGTTACAAGTCGAGTGATTTCCTGTCACTCGCGAGACATAGGAATTGCTTGTCTTTACTTATGTTGGAATCATAAGGATTGACGGGCGGGATGATAGATGTAGATCTCCCGTCCGTGTATGATAATTGATTAAGGTCGAAATGTGTGGAAAGAGCTGTCAAGTTTTTGAACGTACCACATGCATGCCGATGTATGGGGATCGGTAAGCCCGGTACCAGATTGAAGCAGCTAGGGCCGATAGCCATCTCTCCTTGGAAACTTTGTTTTCCCCTGCCGTACACTTGTGGATATATGCGTGAGACTGTGAGTGAAGCAGTAAACCTTTATGCTAAGGAAATGGACCCGGTTCCGAATTGTGGATCGATGGGAAAGGTTGGGAAATGCTTGTGCCTTTTATAGCAAGCAGAGTATCCGTGTGTGTTGGGTTTCCCTGGCCAGGTAGCAGAAATTCGGTTCGAACTGTCCGCTTCTCGCGGTTAATGAGACTGCTTGACCGCCTTGCTACATTGAGTAACAAGTGGAACTTTGAGATTGATAAACTTGTTGTATGAATTAAATTGTATTGCACCACTTGTATGCTTAGGAAGGATGCTAATCTAGAATGGTTAAATTTACTAAAATATGATGCTAAAACTTGAAAGCAAGGACCTATTTTAGTTGCTTTTTGGCAAACAAACCCACCAGCCAAAAGCCTCTCATGTCTAGATGTCGGTGATGTAGCTTTCACCCGACGGGTAAGCCTTGCTGAGTATTAGTATACTCAGCCTTGCTTGTGGCATTAATTTACAGGTACACCTTTGGATGTCGATGCATTGTCTTGGCCTACCCAGGTTCCACCTGGCTGGCACATCGAATGGGTTCCGTCCTCTGCCGAGGATCGGGAGGAGTAGCATCGTGGCAGGCTTCAGCACGGTGTTATTGTATCGTCGTTAGATTATCTTCCGCTGCAATGAAACTTTTATTTCCGCTGCAAGACTTCGTACTCTGATTTAAATTTGAACTTGGTTTGTAATAACTTGTGATACCTATTTGTGTAAGTTAATTTGTGGAATGTTGTAATCTCTGGAACTCACCTTCATGTGGGCGTGCTGTTGTTTCGATCGGGAAAAAGAATGTGGTTAATCGGGTTTAATCCGACGGCGCTCCAGCTTATTCCGGATTAAGTGCCTGACTACTTGATTAGTGGTCCCGAGGTACTTAACTTGGAATAATTTCGGAGTGGTCCGCCACAGTTCCGTCCTCTGCCGAGGAACGGGAGGAGTAGCACCGTGGCAGGCTTCACCATGGTGTTACGTTGTATCGTCGTTAGTTTATTTAATTCCGCTGCAATGAACTTTTATTTCCGCTGCAATGAATTTGATACTCTGATTTAAATTTCAAACTTGGTTTGTAATAACTTTGTGGTACTATTTGTGTATGTTGAATTTGTGGAATGTTGTAATCTCTGGAACTCACCTTCGTGTGGGCGTGCTGTTGTTTCGATCGAGAAAAGTACGTGGTTAAATCGGGTTTAATCCAACGGCGCTCCAGCTTATTCCGGATTAAGTGCCTGACTACTCGATTAGTGGTCCCGGGGTACTTAACTCGGAATAATTTCGGAGTGGACCGCCACACCCACTTGGAGTGTGGAAGTTCATGGACACCACATGGAGACTACTTGTGAGCTAGCTTCCTTGAATGGCATCAGTTCTTTTTGGGCTCAGAACCAGGACTTGGTAGAGCACCAGTTGCTTGGGTTGTTCCCACCGACCCAGCCGGACGATCCCCATTGGGTGAGGCGCTATCTTAGCTCCCCTTTGAGGATGGCGGAGAATCCCGTCGCTGCAGCTGCACTTATGATGAGGTGAATTCGAGCTTACCACCGCTTGCAGGCACCTTTAGGACGGTCGCAGAGCGAGATGCTCAAGCTTGCCATGGACATGTCCGTCCGTGCCCGTGACATTGGGGTTGAGAGGACCTCATTGTCCATTGAGGTGACCATCAGGGACGCCATGATTGCTGATTTGGAAAGGCAATTGAATGACCTCCACATCGCGCACAACAATGCCCAAAATGAGCTAGCCCAAACAAGAGAAGAGCTTGAGGAAGTGCACGGTACTTTGGAGCATGCCAATGCCATGTTGGCCGCCCATGATGCTCAACACCTTCTTGAGCAGGAGGGAGAGCATGGGAAGGAGAGGCCCCCGACTCCGACATGGATACCGAGGTTGACATGCCGCCCCTTCCAGCTCCACCATCACCTATGGGCAGCGAGGCTACCGCTAACAACCTAGATGATTCCTAGAAGTGGTAGTAGCAAGATTACTCCTCCGCTTAGCCTAAATTTCGGCTTCATGTTGTAATAGGCTTGATGGAGTTGAGCTCCCCTTTAATCTTTTGAGACAATGTAATTTAATGGTGTGGTTGTGATCCAAAACTTGATGAAGGTTGTAATGGCTGTGTGGAAAACATTCTGCAGCTAACTTTGTTTTAATTATTGATGGGTTTTCCAATCATTTCTGGGCTGTGATGTGAACTACAAAGTTGTTTAGAATTTGTCAAATGAAATGTTCACCAAATTTCAACCCTATTGGTTAAGAGAAATAAAAGTGGCAACCAAAACACTACAGCTCGGCCTGCCGTAAAACAGCAAACGCAGAGAGCTAAAGATTGAATTTTTCGGCTTAGTTCCAGCCCGATTTTGATTCTGAGCCAAACATGAAAGTTGTAGGGCATGAAATTTTCGAGCTACTGACCGAATTGGAGCATTTGACTTGCTTCCTGTTGGGAGGTCAACGGGCCCCTCAGCCTCAAGTGGCCCGATATGAGGATTTTCTGGCTACCCACCCGCCGGTATTCTCAAGAGCCGATGAGCCCCTGGAGGCCGATACGTGGATTCGAGCCATCGAATCCAAGTTCACCATCTTGGCCATGCCTTGCACTTCCAACCGCAAGGTAGTTTTCGTGGCGCAGCAGCTCCGCAGCACAGCTCTCCTATGGTGGGAGAATTACTTGGCCCTGCAGCAGGAGGGTCACGTAATTGAGTGGGATGAGTTCAAGACTGCTTTCAAGGCTCATCATATTCCTGCCGGCTTGGTAGAGCGGAAGTTGAATGAATTTCTAGCTCTGACCCAGGGTACCCGCACGGTGCTCCAATACGCCCAGGCCTTCAATGGTCTGTGCCCGTACGCGGGTCATCACGCCGACTCTGACGAGAAGAAGTTGGAGAGGTTCCGACGTGACCTCAATACTAAGTTGAAATCCCAATTGACCACCACCCGTGCTGCCACGTATGGCGATCTTGTGAACCTCGCCATTGCCCAAGAAGACGCCAACATGGTACACAAGGCGGAGAAGAAGAGGAAAGCTTCCGCTGGACCCTCGAGCGCGCAGCCGCAGAGATTCCGCCTGGTTCCCCTGGCTGCACCGCAAGGACAGTCCAGGGCACCCCAGGGAGGTGGATGGGTTGCTAGGCCACCACAGCCTAATGCGCTCCGTTTCCCTCCACCGCCGCAGCAGCAACCGACGCCAAGGCAGAACGCACAACAGCCAGCTCACCCTGGAGCCGGCTATCAGTGCTTCAAGTGTGGCAGCAACAGTCACTTTATCAAGGACTGCCCGCAGAACAAGCAACAGAACCAGCGCCTGGGAAATCAGCAAGGCAAGGGCAGACAGCAGCAGCGTGTGCAGGTCCGACAAGGAAGGCTTAACTACACCACCTTGGCCGACCTACCTGAGGGAGCCCCAGACATGACTGGTACCTTCCCTATCCACACTCAACCTGCTGTGATATTGTTTGATTCCGGGGCAACACATAGTTTTATAAGCACAAGATTTCATGTGAAATGTGGGTTAAAATCTTACCATACCAAATCATCATATGTGATATCAACTGCGGGAGGTAAAATAGCATCCAACCAAGTCTCCCAAAGAGTTCCAATCAGGCTAGGAAGTAAAACATTTCCTACTGATTTAATTCTGCTTGGTATGGAAGGGATTGACATTGTTTTAGGAGCCAATTGGATGACTCAACATAAGGTTGTGCTAGATGTTGCGGAACGAGTTGTTGAAATAAACTCGCCTACGCATGGCCCTAGTGTGCTATATCTGCAACAACGGAATTGCGTCAATGCTTGTGCTTATACAATGGTAGAAAAGCAACTAAAGGACATTCCGGTGGTATGTGAGTATGCCGATGTTTTTCCGGATGACTTACCTGGGATGCCGCCGGATAGGGACATTGAATTTGTGATTGAACTCCAACATGGCACGGCACCTATATCAAAGAGACCATATAGAATGCCACCCAATGAATTGGCTGAATTAAAAATTCAACTCCAAGAACTGCTAGACAAGGGTTTCATTCGTCCTAGTGTGTCACCTTGGGGATGTCCTGCTATCTTTGTGAAGAAGAAGGACCATTCTTTGAGGTTGTGTATCGATTACCGGCCTCTCAATGCAGTGACTATTAAAAACAAGTACCCACTCCCCCGTATTGACGTCCTGTTTGACCAACTAGCTGGCGCCAGAGTGTTCTCCAAGATTGACCTTCGCTCTGGCTATCACCAAATAAAAATCCGACCTTGTGACATTCCAAAGACTGCCTTTTCTACTCGTTACGGGCTTTATGAATTCTTGGTCATGTCTTTTGGACTCACCAATGCCCCAGCCTACTTCATGTACCTCATGAATTCGGTTTTCATGTCAGAACTAGACAAGTTCGTGGTGGTTTTCATTGACGACATTCTTATATATTCCAAGAATGAGGAAGAGCATGCCGAGCACCTTCGCATTGTTCTTCAAAGATTGAGAGACCATCAACTCTACGCCAAGTTCTCAAAATGTGAATTCTGGCTAGAGAGTGTGAAATTCTTAGGTCACACGGTTTCCAAGGATGGTATATCTGTGGATCCAACCAAGGTGCAAGAGGTGCTGGATTGGCAACCACCTACCTCTGTCCATGAGATTGGGAGTTTTCTGGGTTTAGCCGGTTATTATCGCCGTTTTATTCCGGACTTCTCTCGGATTGCGAAACCCATGACCGAACTTTTAAAGAAGGGAGTCAAATTTGAGTGGAATGACAAATGTGATGAAGCTTTCCACACTTTGAGAAAACATTTAACTTCAGCCCCAGTTTTAGCTCAACCTGATTGCACCAAGCCCTATGATGTCTACTGCGATGCTTCAGGCACCGGACTTGGCTGTGTCCTCATGCAAGAGAACCGATTCATTGCTTATGCTTCTCGAGCACTTCGGCCTCATGAGCAAAACTACCCCACGCATGATCTTGAGTTAGCAGCGGTTATTCATGCTCTCAAGATGTGGAGACACTATCTGATGGGTGTTCCATGCAACATATACACCGACCACAAGAGCCTCAAATATGTCTTCACTCAGGCACATTTGAATATGAGGCAGCGAAGATGGTTGGAGTTAGCAAAGGACTATGACCTTAGTGTGCATTATCACCCCGGCAAGACTAATGTGGTTGCGGATGCACTAAGCCGCAAGGCTCATTGTCATTGTCTTTCCGTGGAGTCCTATGCTGACACCTTGTGCCATGAAATGGCAAAGCTCAACTTAGAGATTGTTCCGCACGGGTACTTCAACTATATTTCAGTTGAACCAACCTTGCACGATCAGATTGTTGAAGCCCAATTAAATGACACAAAGATTAAAATCCTTAAAAGGAAATTGGCAAAAGAGAAGGTGAAGGAAAAATACAAGTGTTTCCGGCTAGATGGGCAGGGAGTGATGTGGTTTGGACATCGCATCGTGGTGCCCAAAAACACTAAACTCCAGAGGAAGATTATGGATGAGGCCCATCTCTCTAAACTTTCTATCCATCCCGGTAGCACCAAAATGTACCAAGAATTGAAACAAAACTTTTGGTGGACTAGGATGAAGCGAGAAATTGCCACGTATGTGTCGGAATGTGACACGTGTCAGCGGGTTAAGGCTAGCCACTTGAAGGTAGCGGGCACGCTTCAACCTCTACCTATTCCCTCATGGAAGTGGGAAGATATAAGCATGGACTTCATTGTTGGACTTCCCAGAACCCCTCAGGGGCATGACTTCATTTGGGTAATTGTGGACCGCCTTACCAAGACCGCACATTTTATTCCGGTCAATACCATTTATACCGCTAAAAGGTACGCTGAGATTTATTTGGAACGGATCGTTTGTCTACATGAGGTACCCAAGACGATAATTTCAGATCGTGGTACTCAATTCGTAGCACGCTTTTGGGAACAATTGCAACTATCCCTTGGCACAAAACTGATCCGTAGTTCGGCACATCACCCTCAAACCGATGGGCAGACGGAAAGGGTAAATCAAATACTTGAGGATATGCTTCGAGCTTGTGTTATCCATTACGGGAAGAATTGGGAGAAATGTTTATCTCTGGCCGAATTCTCCTATAACAACAGCTACCAAGCGAGTCTTAAAATGGCACCTTTCGAAGCCTTATATGGTAGGAGATGTCGGACCCCGTTGTGTTGGTCCCAGGCAGGCGAGAGGTATACCTATGGACCTGACCTTGTAAAGGAAGCGGAAGAAAAGGTTAGGATCATCCGTGAAAATTTGAAAACCGCCCAGTCACGGCAAAAGAGTTACTTTGATCAACGGCGGAAGCCACTTCAATTCGAAGTTGGCGATCATGTGTATCTCAAGATCTCCCGGACCAAGGGTGTGCAAAGATTTGGGTTAAAGGGAAAACTCGCACCTCGCTACATCGGCCCATATGAAATTACTCAACAACGTGGACCGGTAGCCTACCGTGTGAAGCTTCCCGAGAAGCTCTCAGCCGTGCACGACGTATTCCACGTTTCCCAACTCAAGAGGTGTCTTCGTGTTCCGACCGAAGTTGTTGAACAAGAGGAACTCTCGGTTGAACCGGATCTCTCCTATGATGAGCATCCCATTAAAATCCTCGATGAGAAAGAGACACAAACACGAAGGACAAGAGTTAAAATGTACAAAACTCAGTGGAGTCATCACTCCGAAGATGAAGCCACGTGGGAAACTGAAGACTATCTTAAGAAGAATTTCCCCGACATCCTTGCTTAAGCCAAAGGTACTTTTCCCACCTTATTCCTAAGTTTAATTGAATCTCGGGATGAGATTCCTTTTAAGGGGGGTAGGCTGTGACATCTCTGATGTAAAAATGTAGAAAACACCTTTGAAACAGGTTAAAAAGGGAAAAAGTGATGATGGAATTCAAAAATTCATCAAAATTCAAAAATAAAAGTTGTTTGTCATCACAAATAAGGCCTAGTCACTGTTTGGAACTTTTGTCACATTCAAAGGGGGGCAAAGGAGCTCCACGGAGCTGCCAGCTCGGCCCTGGCGCGCTCTGCGCCTGGCCGGAGCTCGGCCGCCACGTGGCCGGCGAGCGGCGGAGACCGCGCCGAGCTGGCCGAGCCGCGGCGTCGGGTGGCTCTTGTCCTCGCGCGTTTGTCCAAGCCTCCCGCACCGTCACGTCGCCGCTAGACAGCGCGTTTTGCCTCGTGCCGCGCGAACGCCATCATGGCGGGCGGAGCGCCGCCGTGGCCGCGCGCTCGCGCGCGTCGCGCAGAGCTGCTCCGCGGAGGATTCTCTTCTCACTACGCGCCAAGGCACTCTGCAGAGGATCTCCCACTCCCTCACGCGACAATCTTCGACGCCCAACCCTCGCGCGCGCTCTGTTCGAGCTCGGCGCACATCAATGGCGCGTAAAGTCGACCATCACTCCTCACGCACGCTCCCAAGGCAGCACATCTCCTCTCTAGCGTGCCAAAGCACCCCACCGAGCCCCTCACACTCTCCCCTAGCTCGCGCACTTCACCAATTCACTTCCCAGCGCTCGCTCCCGTTGTCTTCAACCTCCAGCCGCGCGGACCGAGCCGAGCTTCGAGACGAAATTCGTCCTCGTCCCTCCACCATTCCCAAATCCCTCGCGCACAGAGCTAGACCACTTCCCGAGCTTCCATTTCCCCCACTTCTCCCGAGCTCTCCCCAAGTCTCCGGCGAGAAATCGGGATTTCCCCCAAATCCACATTTCCGGCCACCGGAGCACACGTACGTCGAGCCCCTACTTCGAGCCCTCCCCGAGGTCAACTGAGCTCTCCACTAGCTTCGCCGAGTCCCACTGGTGCTCTAGGACCCCTCCAACCCCGACGAGATCCACCACCCTCGCCGGAATCGAGCTCGCGGCGGCCGCACCGCCACCGCACGTCGCCGGCGAACTCCGAGCTTCCTCCGGCCTCCCAACCACCACCAATCGACTCGTGGTGAGCCACTTGTTCTTTTCCCCCACTTCCCCGACCCTATCTCGCCGTCGTTTGGCCGGCGCAACTCCGGCGACGAGCCGAGGACCTTTTTCATCGTCTTCCTTTTTCCAGGGTTCCCAGTGAAAAAGTCAGGGACCTGTTCGCGAAGTTTCAAAATATCCGAGGGCCGGCGCGTAAAAAGATTCTTAGGTTTAACCCTTTTTCTCGAAATCTTGTAAACTCCACCAAAAATCGTACAAAAATCAGAAAAATGCACAAAAATACTCCCTGGATTCGTGAGATTGTAAACTCCAATCTCATGTTAGCATGTATATACTTTTGGTGAACCAATTTTGAATTAAAATTCAAACTGTGAATTTAGAAACTTGTGCACCATTTCAAATCCAGAGCTCCTCTAGGGCTGAGCTTTGGATATGTTGTTTGCAGTGACTTTGGACACCTTGTGCCCAAAGGGGACCTAAAAATATGGACTGTAGCTTCAGTTATGAATTAATTTGTGATTCCTGTCTTTTTGCAGTCCTGAAATTATTAAAAATAATCCATGCAGCTAAAAATCACCATCTTTCTCCAGAGGTCTAAGAACTTGTTAGCACATCTGTTAAAAATGAAAAACTTAATTTTTGCTCTGTTTAGACTAGCAAATAAATAGATAAAAAGGAGCCAGAGCCCTCCTTGCACTCCTGACTAGCTCTGGTAGGAAAATTTCCTGATTTGGATGTATTTTCGATTTTATATGAATTTATCTTGTTTCTGTAGGCAGTAGTTTGTACTATTTTTAATAAATTCTGTGTAGCTCAGTTTTAGCTAAATTTTGGAGTGAGCCTAACTCTTATACTCCAGTAGCTGTTATAAAGTTATAGATAAAAAGGATGAACAGAAACTGAGAAACAAAAATGAGAAGCAATTAAGGTGGAATTGAGTTATATAAAAGAATAGACCTTTTTGATAATTAATTAAAATAAAACATGGAAAAGTCTAAAATTCCAGAATAGCACCCTAACTCCAAAATAATAAATGGAAATTCTTTTATATATGTACACAATCACCATCAAAGATGCGTAAAAATTCTCCACACCCCTCCTCTAATTTTGTGAAGAAGAAAATAGTACTTTAGCATGTCTAGGTGAATATGGCCTTCAAGGCCTTAGTTTTGGAATCACTAGGCAGCCGCTTCAGTTATGCATCTCATGTAGAAGGCGTTGTTGCGGACGGCTTCTACCATCTCATCCCCGCAGACGGAGAAGGCACCCCGGAGAACGGTGCCGGCGAAGGAACAATCGACCCGGAGGCTAACCCCCAGCTAGCGCAAGAAGGCAAGCCCCGGAGCATAACCTAACCTTTAAGTTTATGTATCTATGATTTTCCTATGCTTGTGCATTTACGTTTCAAGGAGTTGATTGAATACCTTAGCTGCACATTTCTAGTACCTATGACTTGCAACACTAGTATGAAAGGATCGATAGGGCATTGCTTTAGGTCCGTTACAAGTCGAGTGATTTCCTGTCACTCGCGAGACATAGGAGTTGCTTGTCTTTACTTATGTTGGAATCATAAGGATGGACGGGCGGGATGGTAGATGTAGATCTCCCGTCCGTGTATGATAATTGATTTAAGGTCGAAACGTGTGGTTGAGTGTGTCAAGTTTTTGAACGTACCCCATGCATGCTGATATATGGGAATCGGTAAGCCCGGTACCAGATTGAAGCAGCTAGGGCCGATAGCCATCTCTCCTTGGAAACTTTTGTTTCCCTTGCCGTACACTTGTGGATATATGCGTGATGCTGTGAGTGAAGCAGTAAACCTTTATCCTAAGGAAGTGGACCCGGTTCCGAATTGTGGATCGATGGGAAAGGTTGGGAAGTGCTTGTACCTTTTATAGCAAGCATTATCGGTGTGTGTTGGGTTTCCCCTGGCCAGGTAGCAAAATTCGGTTCGAACTGTCCGCTTCTCGCGGTTAATGAGACTGCTTGACCGCTTTGCTGCATTGAGTAACAAGTGGAACTATGAGATTGATGAACTTGTTGTCTAAATTAAATTGTATTGCACCACTTGTATGCTTAGAGAGGATGCTAATCTAGAATGGTTAAATCTACTAGAATATGATGCTAAAACTATGAAAGCAAGGATCTACTTTTAGTTGCTTTTTGGCAAACAAACCCACCAGCCAAAAGCCTCTCATGTCTAGATGTCGGTGATGTAGTTTTCACCCGACGGGTAAGCCTTGCTGAGTATTAGTATACTCAGCCTTGCTTGTGGCTTTTATTACAGGTACGGTGTTGGTTGTGGCAGTCGATGCCCTTACTTGGCCTACCCAGGTTCCCCCTGGATGGCACATCGAGTGGGTTCCGTCCTCTGTCGAGGAACGGGAGGAGTAGCAACGTGACAGGCTTCATCATGGTGTTACGATGTATCGATGCTAGTTTTCTTTCCGCTGCAATGAACCCTTTTATTTTCGCTGCAATGAACTTGATACTCTGATTTGAACTTCAAACTTGGCTTGTAATAACTTTACGATACCCTTTATGTATGTTGAATTTGTGGAATGTTGTAATCTCTGGAACTCACCTTCGTGTAGGCGTGCCTGTTGTTTCGATCGAGAAAGTACGTTGTTAAATCGGGTTTAATCCGATGGCGCTCCAGCTTATTCCGGATTAAGTGCCTGACTACTCGATTAGTAGTCCCGGGGTACTTAACTTGGAATAATTTTGGAGTGGTCCGCCACAAATTAGCATTTGATGGTTTACTTCCTTACTTCAAAGAGAAGTATGATTCTCAAGAATTTGAAAGTTTGAGCTATATTGTACAAAGCATGTCAAGGCATGAGAATCGGATTTATGAACAGAAGCGACCTTATCATAAGAAGGTAAATTACCTTGATTACAGTTCTGATTCCGATTCCGACTCCGATGAAGATAAAGAAATCGGCCTGGTAGAATGTGTTAAAAATAAGAAGCCGATTTCTTGTCCCTTTGGTAAGAAAGAACCAGAAAGATTTGGTTTTGATGTTACTAAGGCCGATAGAATTTTCGATCTGCTGCTTAAAGAGGGGATGATCAAATTATCAGCCAATCACAGTCTTCCATCTACAGAAGAGATCAAGAAGATGGTATATTGCAAATGGCACAATGCTACATCTCATAATACTAACGATTGCAAGGTATTCAGAAACCAAATCCAATCGGCAATTGAGCAAGGGAAGTTGCAATTTGAGATTCCTTCTAAACTAGTCAAGCCGATGAAGATTGATGGGCATCCTTTCCCAGTGAATATGGTAGAGCCAGCTAAAGGAAACGCTCTGCAGACCAAGCTCTTAACATCGGAATCTGCAAAAGAAAAAGGGGTTGTTGATCCTAGAGTGCAAGTTTCTGGTTCAGATTTGAAGGATAAAAAACAGTCGGAAAAGAATGATTATCCTAGAAACTCTCAGAGGCATGTTACTTCTAAAGGATTGAGCAAGAAATATCAGCGCCAGCAAGAGAGAACAAGGCAGCAAGTGGAAAGGATGTATCGGCATAAGGATCATTGGAGATGTCCTTTTTTCGTTTATTGCTGGGAAGAAGGAATCAAATTACCATCTCCAGACGATTGCCCATAGTGCAATGAAAGCTACGGAGGAGATAAGTCATTCAAAAGGCCCCCATTTGAAGATAGGGAGCGTCAGCCGATTATTCGGGATAGGGGTAAAGAGTATCGGCGTACTCCAGTTCATCAGAGAATCAGAGGCAGATAGAGTGTATATGATCGGTTGGGGAATAGACCGATTATGAGCAGAGAGCTGGAAGAGCGTGCTAATAATTTGGTTTCTTATGAAGAGCCTTTGCCAAATCGGGATCGGAATATTCATCGCGAAGCTAAAATACCTCAGCCAAGGTGGTGCCCAAAAGGGGTTACGAAATCACAGAAGACGAGGTTGCAAAGGATCCGATTTGATGAAATTCAAGAGGAAAAGTCACGTCAGCTTTTGAAGAATAAAAAGGTGTTATCTAAAGTGTGGCGTCCTAAGCAACATAACCAAAATAACTCTGCAGTCGATGTTAATATGGTTGTCGTACTACCAAGGGAATTCATGGCATCGCCCAGTGATGAAGAAGGTTCTGAAATTGAAGAAGCAATGGCTCAATTGAATTTAGAACCAATGCAAGCAACCTTCAAGAAACCAGAAGAAAAGGAACGTGTTCATTTGAAACCTTCGTTTCTGAAGGGACATGTTGATGGTAAGCCAATGACCAAGATGATGGTTGATGGGGGAGCGGCTGTTAATCTGATGCCTTATGCCGTTTTTCGCAAAATCGGCAGAAGTGAAGATGATTTGATCAAAACGGATATGATGCTGAAAGATTATGAAGGAAAGATTTCTCCAGCTCGGGGGGCATTACGTGTTTATTTGACTATCGGAAGCAAAACCTTACCTACCACTTTCTTCATAGTCAATGGCAAAGGATCATATAACTTGTTGTTAGGAAGAGATTGGATCCATGCTAATTGTTGCATTCCATCAACCATGCATCAATGTTTGGTTCAGTGGATTGAGGATATAGTGGAAGTTGTCAAAGTAGACACGTCATACATCATAGCTATTGCAGAAGCACAACCATGGAGTTATGAGCAAGTGATGTGCATATCGGGAAGAGCCTTGGACACTGAATTCCTCAGAGTGGCCGATTTCGGCCTACAGCTGATCCAAGCAGTTGGCTCAGAAGAATCGTCCTGATGGATGAATTTCTTCAAGAAGATGAAGGAAAGTTAGGATATGGTTTCACGTCGGCCGATGTATTAGAAAAAATAGATTTAGGAGATGGTGATAAACCAAGGCCGATGTTTATTCGTGCGAAACTAGATCCTGAGTATAAAAAATAATTGATTTCTTTATTAAGGGAATTTAAAGATTGCTTTGCTTGGGAGTACTATGAAATGCCTGGTTTAGACCGATCTATTGTTGAACATCGGTTGCCTATAAAGCCAGGATATCAGCCATATCAGCAAGATCCTCGACGATGTAATCCTAAGATCTTACCTGACATAAAGGCCGAGATTACTAAGTTGATTGAAGCAAAATTCATTAGGCAATGCCGAGATGCTGAGTGGATTTCTAATGTGGTTCCCGTATATAAAAAGAATGGGAAATTGCGTGTTTGCATTGATTTCAAGAATCTTAATAAGGCGACACCGATGGATGGATATCTGATGCCCATTGCCGATTTATTGGTTGATGCTGCAGCAGGGCACAAAGTCATAAGCTTCATGGACAGTAATGCTGGTTATAATCAGATTTTTATGGCTGAAGAAGATATTCATAAAACTGCTTTTCGTTGTCCTGGGCATGTTGGTTTATATGAATAGGTAGTTATGACTTTTGGTTTGAAAAATGCTGGAGCTACCTATCAACGTGCTATGAATTATATTTTCCATGAGCTCATCGGCAAGATTCTTGAGATTTATATTGATGATGTGGTGGTTCAATTGGAAAGCTATAGACAACATTTAGCCGATTTATGCAAGACTCTGGAGTGCACAAGAAAACATGGCTTGAAGATGAATCCGATGAAGTGTGCATTTGGGGTTTCTGCTGGTCAATTTTGGGATTTATGGTTCATGAAAGGGGGATTGAGATCAGTCAAACTTTGATAGGTTCTATCAATAAGATTGTTGCTCCAGAAAATAAGACCAAACTTCAATCATTAATCGGCAAGATTAATTTTATTAGGAGATTTATTTCTAATCTCTCTGGTAAGATCAAGCCGTTTACACCCTTATTGAAATTGAAGGCCGATCAGGAGTTTGTTGGGGAAAACAGCAAGAAGAGGCTTTGGAACGGATTAAAAGATATTTGGTGTCTCCTCCTGTTTTAGTTCCTCCTCAGAAAGATAAGCCGTTCAAATTATATTTATCGGCTGATGATTCTTCTATCGGATCAGCCCTTATTCAAGAATTTGAATTAAAAGAGCGTGTTATCTACTTTGTGAGTAGAAGGCTTTTGGATGCAGAAAAAAGGTATTCTCCGGTTGAAAAGTTATGTTTACATTTATACTTTTCCTGCACCAAGCTCAGACATTATTTGCTATCGGTTGAATGCATAGTCGTTAGTAAAGATGATGTTATAAAGTACATGCTGTCATTGCCGATTTTGAATGGTAGAACAGGAAAGTGGATTTTGGCTCTATCGGAGTTTGATTTACGATTTGAATCGTTGAAGGTAGTTAAAGGGCAAGTAGTTGCTGATTTTGTCACTCATCATTGTGGTCCAGAGGTTAATTTGGTGGAACTTGCTCCATGGACTTTGTTTTTTGATGGATCTTCTTGTGGGGTTGGTTCTGGAACCGGAATTGTGCTGATCTCACCTCGGGGGGCAAGTTTTGAATTCTCTTTTCCGATTGAGAAAGAAGCCACCAATAATCAGGCAGAATTTCGGGCCGTTCTTAAAGGTATCAAGCTACTCAAAGAGATCAAGACCGATGCTATTGAAATATTTGGAGATTCCATGTTGGTAGTGAAGCAATTAATAGGTGAATATGAATGAAACGATGATATTTTGAAGATATATCATGATGAATGCCTCCAGTTGTTGAAAGAATTCAGACTTGTTAAAATTGAGCATATTCCTAAATGTCATAATGAATAAGCTAACCGATTGGCTCAAGGAGCATCTGGTTATCGTCCGATCAGAGAAATTTCAAGTCTGGAGTTAGAAGATACTGATTGGAGGAAAAAGATTTATGAATATTTGAAAGATTCATCAAAAAAAGTTGAAAGGAAGATAAGGATTCAGGCGGTAAAATATGTTATACTTGAAGATGATCTCTATTATCGGACAATTGATGGAGTTTTGCTTAAATGTGTCGGATCGGAGGAAGCTAAGGTACTAATGGGAGAAATCCATGAAGGAGTATGTGGAGCACATCAACCAGCCTTCAAGATGAAGTGGATGATCAGGAGGAATGGATACTTTTGGCCACGATTCTTGAGGATTGTTTTAAATATTACAAGGGATGTCAGGACTGTCAGTGATTTGGGAATGTTCAAAGGGCTACTACATCTGCTATGAATCCGATTTTAAAGCCTTGGCCTTTCCGAGGATGGGGAATTGACTTAATCAGTCAAATTAATCCTGCATCAAGCAAAGGACATAAGTTTGTATTAGTGGCGACCGATTATTTCACTAAGTGGGTTGAAGCAATTCCTTTGAAGATTGTGTCATCGGCTAATATGGTAGACTTTGTTAAAGAGCATATTATCTATCGGTTTGGTATTCCTCAAACAATTACAACCGATCAGGGAACTATGTTTACTTCAGGGGAATTTGGAGAGTTTGCTGAAAGCATGGGGATCAAAATATTGAATTCTTCTCCTTATTACGCTCAGGCTAATGGTCAGGCGGAAGCATCCAACAAAAGCGTAATCAAGTTAATAAAGAGGAAGATTGATGAATTTCCCAGAAGATAGCATACTGTGTTACATGAGGCGTTATGGTCACATCGGATGGCTTGTCATGGTGCGATTAAAATATCTCCTTATCAATTGGTTTATGGACACGAAGCTGTGTTGCCCTGGGAATTGAAGATCGGCTCTAGACGTGTTGAGTTTCAAAATAAGTTGACAGCCGATGAATATTCAATTATTATGAAAGATGAATTGGAAGATTTGATTCAATATCGTTTGAAAGCTCTTGAGAATTTAGAAGCTAATAAGGAGTGCGTTGCTACATGGTATAACAAAAAGGTTAAGGTCAAAGAATTTTCTCAAGGAGAGTTGGTTCAGAAATTGATTTTGCCGATCGGATCTAAAGATTCTAAATTTGGTAAATGGTCTCCAAGTTGGGAAGGTCCATATCTAATAAATCGATGTGCTCCGGGCAATGCGTACATTTTGGAAACATTAGAAGGAGAAGAATTTCCTCGAGCTTTGAATGGAAAATACTTGAAAAAGTATTACTCTAGTATTTGGGTTGATGCATGAGCTGATTTTCGGTGAAGAAATCAGAAATGGTCATAGCCGATACAAAGTATCGCCGTTAGCAGAAAAAATAATTAAAAGTAGTACATTCATAAATCAGAGATTGGGCTACATATCTAGGGAGACATGGCCGATGCGTTAAGCATCGCCCTTAGGGCAAAAATATAAAACATTACAAAGTATTCAGAAAGTTCTGAATTGATTGAATGGCTCGCATGTGAGATGCATGATGTTCATGATTTTCTATGATATGATTTCTAGATTCAATGGAGGTGTGGATTTGACTGATATTGGATTCAGACCTGGATATAGATCAGTTGATTGTGTTGATTTCTCCCCAGAGCTGATCCCTCCTGCTCTTCAGGTTAACAAGACGGGCTTCTTCCCTGTTCAGAGTTTTTTCAAGGTTATGGATTTGGTGTTGAATCCTAGATATACTATTTCTTGGAAGTCCTTGGCCATGGATGAAGGATGACACTGAAGTGAGACCTTCAGGAAGCAAGTTCAGAATCTCATATTTGTGAGTAGATAGGAAAAGCCGATGATCCGCAGATAAGGGAGCACCAGATTGAAGCTGAGTGATGATGAACTCCAATGTTTGTTGGACCTGAAAAAACAGGGGGATTAGCTTGCTTTAATCAAACGATGAGGCAAAGAAATAAAGCTATTCCGTACTTGATTGGATGAAGATGCCATTTTTGATAGTGAAAGACATGACATGGTGGATTCTGCGTATGGTTCTATTTATAGGCCAAAGGGTCTACCTACTCATTTCAGGGCATTCAATTTTTGATATAAATGAACGCGGGGACCAATGCGTTTTGGTCAAAAGATGCTATTTTCAGAAGATTTGCTGTAAAAGTTGATCATTGTTTTTGAATTTTAATTCGAAATTTTGATGGATTTTAAAATTTTTAACCCATAATTCCCTTTTTAACCTGTTTCATATGTGTTTTATTCATTATTACATCAGAGATGTCACAGCCTACCCCCCTTAAAAGGAATCTCGTCCCGAGATTCGATTAAACTTAGGAATAAAGAGGGGAAAGTAATACCTTGGCTTACGAAAAAATGTCGGGGTAATTCTTCTTAAGATAGTCCTCGGTTTCCCACGTGGCTTCATTTTCGGAGTGATGACTCCACTGAATTTTGTACATTTTAACTCCCTTCCTTCGTGTTTGTCTCTCTTTCTCGTCGAGGATTTTAATGGGATGCTCATCATAAGAGAGATCCGGTTCAACCGAGAGTTCCTCTTGTTCAACAACTTCGGTCGGAACACGAAGACACCTCTTGAGTTGGGAAACATGAAATACATCGTGTACGACTGAGAGCTTCTCGGGAAGCTTCACTCGATAGGCCACTGGTCCACACTGTTGAGTAATTTCATAGGGGCCGATATAACGAGGTGCAAGCTTTCCTTTCAACCCAAATCTTTGCACACCCTTGGTCGGGGAGACCTTGAGATACACATGATCACCAACTTCGAACTGAAGTGGCTTCCGCCGTTGATCAAAGTAGCTCTTTTGCCGTGACTGAGCGGTCTTCAAATTTTCACGAACGATCCTAACCTTTTCTTCTGCTTCCTTTACAAGGTCAGGGCCATAGGTATACCTCTCGCCTGCCTGGGACCAACACAACGGGGTCCGGCATCTTCTACCATACAAGGCTTCGAAAGGTGCCATTTTAAGACTTGCTTGGTAGCTGTTGTTATAGGAGAATTCGGCCAAAGATAAACAATTCTCCCAATTCTTCCCATAATGGATAACACAAGCTCGAAGCATATCCTCAAGTATTTGATTTACCCTTTCCGTCTACCCATCGGTCTGAGGGTGATATGCTGAACTACGGATCAGTTTTGTGCCTAGGGATAATTGCAATTGTTCCCAAAAGCGTGCTACGAATTGAGTACCACGATCTGAAATTATCGTCTTAGGTACACCATGTAGACAAACGATCCGATCCAAATAAATCTCCGCGTACCTCTTAGCGCTATAAATGGTATTGACCGGAATAAAATGCGCGGTCTTGGTAAGGCGATCCACAATTACCCAAATGGAATCATGCCCCCGAGGGGTTCTGGGAAGTCCAACAATGAAATCCATGCTTATATCCTCCCACTTCCATGAGGGAATAGGTAGAGGTTGAAGCGTGCCTGCTACCTTCAAGTGGCTGGCCTTAACCCGCTGGCATGTGTCGCATTCCGACACATACGTGGCAATTTCTCGCTTCATCCGAGTCCACCAAAAATTTTGTTTCAAGTCTTGGTACATTTTGGTGCTACCGGGATGGATAGAAAATTTAGAGAGATGGGCCTCATCCATAATCTTCCTCCGGAGTTCCGTGTTCTTGGGCACCACGAGGCGATGTCCAAACCACATCACTCCCTGCCCATCTAGCCGGAAACACTTGTACTTTTCTTTCACCTTCTCCTTTGACAATTTCCTTTTAAGGATTTTAATGCTCGCGTCATTTAATTGGGCTACAACAATCTGGTCGTGCAAGGTTGGTTCAACTGCAATATGATTGAAGTACCCGTGCGGAACAATCTCTAAGTTGAGCTTTGCCATTTCATGACACAAGGTGTCAGCGTAGGACTCCACGGAAAGACAATGACAATGAGCCTTGCGGCTTAGTGCATCCGCAACTACATTAGCCTTGCCGGGGTGATAATGCACACTATGGTCATAGTCCTTTGCTAACTCCAACCATCTTCGCTGCCTCATATTCAAATGTGCCTGAGTGAAAACATATTTGAGGCTCTTGTGGTCTGTGTATATGTTGCATGGAACACCCATCAAGTAGTGTCTCCACATCTTGAGAGCATGAATAACCGCTGCTAACTCAAGATCATGCGTGGGGTAGTTTTGCTCATGAGGCCGATGTGCTCGAGAAGCATAAGCAATGACTCGGTTCTCTTGCATGAGGACGCAGCCAAGTCCGGTGCCTGATGCATCGCAATAAACATCATAGGGCTTGGTGCAATCGGGCTGAGCTAAAACTGGGGCTGAAGTTAAATGTCTTCGCAAGGTGTGGAAAGCTTCATCACATTTGTCATTCCACTCAAATCTGACTCCCTTCTTTAAGAGTTCGGTCATGGGCTTCGCAATCCGAGAGAAGTCCGGAATAAAGCGGCGATAATAACCGGCTAAACCCAGAAAACTCCGAATCTCGTGGACAGAGGTAGGTGGTTGCCAATCTAGCACCTCTTGCACTTTGGTTGGATCCACGGATATACCATCCTTGAAAACCGTGTGACCTAAAAATTTCACACTCTCTAGCCAGAACTCACACTTGGAGAACTTGGCATAGAGCTGATGGTCTCGCAATCTTTGAAGAACAATGCGAAGGTGTTCGCATGCTCTTCCTCATTCTTAGAGTATATAAGAATGTCGTCAATGAAAACCACCACAAACTTATCTAGTTCTGACATGAAAACCGAATTCATGAGGTACATGAAGTAGGCTGGGGCATTGGTGAGTCCAAAAGACATAACCAAGAACTCATAAAGCCCGTAACGTGTAGAAAAGGCAGTCTTTGGAATGTCACAAGGCCTGATTTTTATTTGGTGATAGCCAGAGCGAAGGTCAATCTTGGAGAACACTCTGGCGCCAGCTAGTTGGTCAAACAGGATGTCAATACGGGGGAGTGGGTATTTGTTCTTAATAGTTACCGCATTGAGAGGCCGGTAATCAATACACAACCTCAAGAAATGGTCCTTCTTCTTCACAAAGATAGCGGGACATCCCCAAGGTGATACACTTGGACGAATGAAACCCTTGTCTAGCAGTTCTTGGAGTTGAATTTTTAATTCAGCCAATTCGTTGGGTGGCATTCTATATGGTCTCTTTGATATAGGTGCTGTGCCAGGTTGAAGTTCAATCACAAATTCAATGTCCCTATCCGGCGGCATCCCAGGTAAGTCATCCGGAAATACATCGGCATACTCACATACCACCGGAATATCCTTTAGTTGGGTTTCTACCATTGTATAAGCACACGCATTGACGCAAGTCCGTTGTGGCAGATATAGCACACTAGGGCCATGCGTAGGCGAGTTTATTTCAACAACTCGTTCCGCAACATCTAGCACAACCTTATGTTGAGTCATCCAATTGGCTCCCAAAACAATGTCAATCCCTTCCATACCAAGTAGAATTAAATCAGTAGGAAATGTTTTACTTCCCAGCCTTATTGGAACTTTTCGGGTGACTTGGTTGGATGCAATTTTACCTCCCGCAGTTGATATCACATATGATGATTTGGTATGGTAAGATTTTAATCCACATTTCACATGAAATCTTGTGCTTATAAAACTATGTGTTACCCCGGAATCAAACAATATCACAGCAGGTTGAGTGCAGATAGGGAAGGTACCAGTCATGTCTGGGGCTCCCTCGGGTAGGTCGGCCAAAGTGGTGTAGTTGAGCCGTCCTTGTCGAACCTGCACACGCTGCTGCTGTTTGCCCTTGTTTTGCTGATTTCCCGGGCGCTGATTCTGCTGCTTGTTCTGCGGGCAATCCTTGATAAAGTGATTTTTACTGCCGCACTTAAAACACTGATAGCCGGCTCTAGGGTGAGCTGGCTGTTGTGCATTCTGCCTTGGCGCTGGTTGCTGCTCCGGCGGTGGAGGAAAACGGGGCGCATTAGGCTGTGGTGGCCTAGCAACCCATCCACCTCGCTGAGGTGCCCTGGACTGTCCTTGAGGTGCAGCCGGGGGAACCAAGCGGAATCTCGGCGGCTGCGCGCTCGAGGGTCCAGCGGGAGCTTTCCTCTTCTTCTCCGCCTTGTGCACCATGTTGGCGTCTTCCTGAGCAATGGCGAGGTTCACGAGATCGCCATATGTGGCAGCACGGGTGGTGGCCAACTGAGCCTTCAACTTGGTGTTAAGGCCACGTCGGAACCTCTCTAGCTTCTTCTCGTCGGAGTCGGCGTGATGACCCGCATATGGGCACAGACCATTAAAGGCCTGGGCGTATTGGAGCACCGTGCGGGTACCCTGGGTCAGAGCCAGAAATTCGTTCAACTTCCGCTCTACCAAGCCGGCCGGAATGTGATGAGCCTTGAATGCTGTGACATCTCTGATGTCAAAAGAATTAAAAAGTGCAATTAAAATCAATGCAACAGGGAATTATGGGTTGAAATTCAAAAATCCATCAAAAATTCAATTTTAATTCAAAAACAAGGGTTGTTTGGTACCCAACTGAAAACTCAAGATTTTTGTACTAAACTTGAAAATATCCAAAAATAAAAGTTGTTTTTCATCACAAATAAACCCTAGTCACTGTTGGGAACTTTTGAAAATTTTGCAGTTTAGTCCCTCAAAAACTCAAATTACCTTTCTGGGCACCTTTTTGTTTTTGGGTTGTTTGAGCTCGAAAAACTTGGAATTTCAGGTTCACCCCAAAAAGAAAGTTGTGTCCCATCTTCCAAACTACAACTTTTATTTTTACACTTTTTCAAGTTCAGTTCAAATTTTTGGAGAAAATTCGAAATTGAAATCGGAGCTCCACGGGCATGCTACAGTGCTCCTGGCGCGCGCTGCGCTGGCCGGAGCTCGGCCGCCACGTGGCCGGCGAGCGGCGCAGGCGGCGCCGAGCTGGCCGAGCCGCGGCGGACGCTGGCGCCTGTCGCCTAGCTCCTGTCTCGCCCTTCCCGAGCCGTCAATTCGCCGCCGTCGCCTCGCCTCGCCTCGCGCCGCGGAGCGCCATCATGCGGTCGCGCGCCGCCGCGGTCGCACGTGCGCTCGCGTCGCGCTGAGCGCCCTGCAGGCCGCGATTCCCCTCCACTTCGCACCAAATGCACTGTTGAAGATCCCCGCGACGTCACTCGAGGATCCCTCGCCCGGTCGAGTCGCTCGCGCGCTGCCCGAGCTCGCTCCGCATTCATGGCGGCCTGCTCGCGCCGCGCCGCGCGCTCGCTCGCTCCCGAGGCAACACAGTGCCACTCTCGCGTGCCCAAGCCTCCCACCGAACCCCTCTCACACTCCACTCACTTGCTCGACCCACCAGTTCAGCTCCTCGCGTGTTCCACCATCTTCTTCTTCCTCGCGCCGCGCGAACCGAGCCGAGCTTCTCCGAGAAATTCACCCTCCACACTCCACCATTCCCAAATTCGTCCCGCACGAAGCTAGCCCTCTACCCCAGCTCCAAATCCCCCCACTTTCCCCTAGCTATTGTCCTTTCTCCGGCGAGAATTTGAGATTTCCCCCAAATCGCGAATTCCGGCCGCCGGAGCACCCCCACGTCGAGACCCTACTCCGAGCCGTCCCCGAGGTTACCCGAGCACACCATTAGCTTCCTCGAGCTCCACTGGTGCTCTAGGACCCCTCGAACCTCGGCGAACGACCCCGAGCTCACCGGCGTAGAAGCCGCGGCGGCCGCGCCGCCACCACCTCGTCGCCGGCGCAACCCCGACCATCCCCGGCCTCCAAACCGTCCCCAAACGACTCGTGGTGAGCCCAGGATCCTTTTCCCCCACTTCCCCGTGCCTAGTTCGCCGCCGTTTGGCCGGCGCAACTCCGGCGAGGTCCCAGGGACCGAACTTCATCTTCTTCGTTTGTCTAGGGGTCTCTGTGCAAAAGTCCAGGGACTCGTTCGTGAAGTTTTGAAAGTTCTAGGGTTCTCTGCGAGAAAAGATTCTTAAATTTAGATTTGTTTCTCCCGAATCTTGTAAAATCCATTAAAAATCGTACAAAAATCAGAAAAATGCACAAAAATACTCCCTGGATTCGTGAGAGTCTACACTACAATCTCCTTTAGACATGTGTATGCTTTTGATGAACCGATTTTGAACTAAAATTCAAACTGTGGAAATTGAAAGTTGTGCACCATTTCAAATCCAGAGCTCCGCTAGGGCTGATCTTTGGATATGTTGTGTGTAGTGACTTTGGACAGCTTGTGTCCAAAGGGGACCTAAAAATATGATCTGTAGCTCCAGTTATGAATTAAAATGTGTTTCCTGTCTTTTTGCAGTGCAGAAATCATTAAAAATAATCTGTGCAGTCAAAAATCACCATTTTGCTCCAGAGGACTTAAAACATGTTGGCACATCTGTTAAAAATGAAAAACTTAATTTTTGCTCTGTTTAGGATAGCAAATAAATAAATATGTGTTTTTGGATAGAAAATTATTGAGGACTGTCCAAGGGTTATTTTGAGCCACCACTTGGCCAGAGCCCTCCTCATGCTTATGACTAGCCTTGGTAGGAAAATCTCCTAAAATGGATGAATTTTCAATTTTATATGAATTTATTTCACTTCTGCAGTTAGCTGTTTGTTATATTTTTAATAAATTGTGTGTAGCTCAAAATTAGCTAAATTTTGGAGTGAGCTTAGCTCTTATGCTCCAGTAGCTGCCATAAAGTTTATAGCTAAAAATGATGAACAGAAATGGAGAAACAAAAATGAGAAGGAATCTAGGTGGAAATTGAATTATATAAAAGAATAACCTTTTTGGTTAACTAGTTAGAGTAAAATAAAGAAATTCTCAAAATTCAGAACAGCACCCTAAACTTGTGAAGAAATAAATAGAATTATTTTTATATATGTACACAATCACCATCGAAATCAATAAAACTATTTCCACACCTACACCTTGTTTTTGTGAAGAGCATAGTAATGCTTAAGCATGTCTAGGTGAAAATGGCCTTCAAAGGCCTTAATCTTAGAATCTATAGGCAGCCGCCTTAAACTATGCATCTCATGTAGAAGGCGCCATCCCGGACGGCAACTACCACCTCATCCCCGCAGACGAGGAAGAAGTCCCGGAGGAAGGTGCCGGTGCAGGAGTGACCAACCCGGAGGCTAACCCCCAGTCCGAGCAAGAAGGCAAGCCCCGGAGCATAACCTAACCTTTACCAATTATGCATTATGACTTCTCTATGCTTGTGCATTTATGTTCAAGGAGTTGATTGAATACCTTAGCTGCACATTCCCTAGTACCTATGAATTGCAACACTAGTATGAGAGGATCGATAGGGCATTGCTTTAGGTCCGTTACAAGTCGAGTGATTTCCTGTCACTCGCGAGACATAAGAATTGCTTGTCTTTACTTATGTTGGAATCATAAGGATTGACGGGCGGGATGATAGATGTAGATCTCCCGTCCGTGTGTGATAATTGATTTAAGGTCGAAATGTGTGGTTGAGTGTGTCAAGTTTTTGAACGTACCACATGCATGCCGGTATATGGGAGCCGGTAAGCCCGGTACCAGATTGAAGCAGCTAGGGCCGATAGCCATCTCTCCTTGGAAACTTTGTTTTCCCCTGCCGTACACTTGTGGATATATGCGTGAGACTGTGAGTGAAGCAGTAAACCTTTATCCTAAGGAAATGGACCCGGTTCCGAATTGTGGATCGATGGGAAAGGTTGGGAAATGCTTGTACCTTTTATAGCAAGCAGAGTATCCGTGTGTGTTGGGTTTCCCCTGGCCAGGTAGCAAAATTCGGTTCGAACTGTCCGCTTCTCGCGGTTAATGAGACTGCTTGACCGCCTTGCTACATTGAGTAACAAGTGAAACTTTGAGATTGATAAACTTGTTCTATGAATTAATTTGTATTGCACCACTTGTATGCTTAGAGAGGATGCTAATCTAGAATGGTTAAATGTACTAGAATATGATGCTAAAACTTGAAAGCAAGGATCTACCTTTAGTTGCTTTTTCGCAAACAAACCCACCAGCCAAAAGCCTCTCATTGTCTAGATGTCGGTGATATAGATTTCACCCGACGGGTAAGCCTTGCTGAGTATTAGTATACTCAGCCTTGCTTGTGGCATTGATTTACAGGTATACCTTTGGATGTGGATGCTTTGTCTTGGCCTACCCAGGTTCCACCTGGCTGGCACATCGAATGGGTTCCGTCCTCTGCCGAGGATCGGGAGGAGTAGCTTCGTGGCAGGCTTCAGCATGGAGTTATTTGTATCGTCGTTAGATGTTTTCTTCCGCTGCAATGAACCTTTTAATTCCGCTGTTATAAACTTAAATTTCTGCTGCAAGACTTTCGTACTCTGATTTTAATTTGAACTTGGTTTGTAATAACTGTGATACCTATTTGTGTAAGTTAATTTGTGGAATGTTGTAATCTCTGGAACTCACCTTCGTGTGGGCGTGCTGTTGTTTCGATCGAGAAAAGTACGTGGTTTAATCGGGTTTAATCCGACGGCGCTCCAGCTTATTCCGGATAAGTGCCTGGCTACGTGATTAGTGGTCCCAGGGTACTTAACTTGGAATAATTTCGGAGTGGTCCGCCACAAATGCAGCTTTGAACTCATCCCATTCAACCACATGACCCTCCTGCTGCAGGGCCAGGTAGTTCTCCCACTATAAGAGAGCTGGGCCGCGGAGCTGCTGCGCCGCGAACACCACCTTGCGGTTGGAGGTGCAAGGCGTCGCCAGGATGGTGAACTTGGACTCGATGGCTCGAATCTACGTATCGGCCTCCAAGGGCTCATCGGCTCGTGAGAATATCGGCGGGTGTGTAGCCAGGAAATCCTCATATCTGGCCACTTGAGGCTGAGGGGCCCGTTGACCTCCCTGCTGCTGCATCTGCTGTTGCATCATTTGTTGCTGATGCTGCAGGTTCCGTAGAATCTCCGTTTGCATGGCATACAACTGCTGCCACGTCGGAGGTTGCTGCGGTGGCGGAGGTGGTGGCGGCTGTTGCTGCCCCTCAAGCCCTTGTTGGTTAGCATTCGAGCCACTAGCGTCATGACCGCTGCGGGTGATTGCCATCTGCAGTAGGTACTTGTATTAGCCACATTTCATAAGCTTGCATAATGAATGACAAGATAGAACGTGACAATATATTGAAGTTTACTGCGCAGAATGACAAGTCAGCACGCAGTTTGGAAGAAAATCATATCTCCCAACAGGAAACAAGTCAAATTCTCCAATTCGGTCAGTAGCTCGAAAATTTCATGCTCTACAACTTTCATGTTGGGCTCAGATTCAAATTCGGACTGGAACTAAGCCGAAAAATTCAATCTTTAGCTCTCTGCGTTTGCTGTTTTTCAGCAGACCGAGCTGTAGTGTTTTGGTTGCCATTTTTATTTCGCTTAACCAATGGGGTTGCAATTTGGTGATCATTTTGTTTGACAATTTCCAAACAACTTTGTAGTTCACATCACAGACCAGAAATGAATGGAAAGCCCATCAATAATTAAAACAAGTTAGCTGCAGAATGTTTTCAACACAGCTATTACAGCTTTCATCAAGTTTTGCACCACAACCACATCATTAATTTACATTGCCACAAAAGATTAAAGGGGAGCTCAACTCCATCTAGCCTATTACAACATGAAGCCAAAATTTAGGCCTAGCGGAGGAGTAATCTTGCTACTACCATTTCTAGAAATCATCTAAGTTGTTAGCGGTAGCCTCGCTGCCCATAGGTGAAGGTGGAGCTGGAAGGGGCGGCATGTCATCCTCGGTGTCCATGTCGGAATCGGGGGCCCCTCCTTCTCCATCCCCTCCTTCTTGCTCAAGAAGGTGCTGAGCATCATGGGCGGCTAGCATAGCATTTGCATGCTCCAAGGTACCGTGTACCTCCTCAAGTTCATCCCTTGTTTGTGCTAACTCATTTTGGGTGTTGTTGTGCGCAATGTGGAGGTCATTCAATTGCCTCTCCAAGTCAGCAATCATGGCATCTCTGGTGGTCACCTTAATGGACAATGAGGTCCTCTCAACCCCTATGTCACGGGCACGGGCGGACATGTCCATAGCAATGTTGAGCACCTCGCTCTGCGACCGTCCTAGGAGTGCCTGCAAACGGTGATAGGCTTGGATCCACCTCATCATCAATGCGGCTGCAGCGACGGGGTTCTCCGCCATCCTCAAAGGGGAGCTAAGGTAGCATCTCATCCAATGAGGATCATCCGGCTGAGTCGGTGGAAACAACCCCAGTAACTGGTGCTCTACCAACTCCTGGTTCTGAGCAACAAAAGAGCTAATGCCATTCAAGGCGGCTAGCTCGCAGGTCGTCTCCATGTGGTGTCCATGCACTTCCACCGTCCAAGTGGGGGAGCTAGGACACGGTGGGTGGCGATATACCACCAAACGCACACGAGAACGGGTCACACCACGGTCTCGGATGAGGGTCCTCTCATACTGTGGCGGGGTAGGGTAGTCAAGTGCCTGCAAAACCGACCACAAAATGCTAGGGAAGCCTTCCCATCCCAAGCAATCTGAGAAGGACACGTCGTTGGGGTAGCTGGCCAAGTCAGCGTGAGCGTCTATTCTGAACCAAAAGAAAAAGGGCAAGGGTGAGAACCGGTTAGCGCCAAAGAAAAATAAAACAGATTCTGGACAGTGTAGTATAAATTACAAAACTCGAAATCTACAAGCTCAAAAATTCCCAAATTTTGCCACGACATTGTTTAAGTAATTCCTAACAAGTTTCATGTTGGAAGTTTGGGCAGAAGCTGTCGTTAAGATGGTGTGAAAATTCGATTTTTATCTCACTGTTCCCAGAAATTTCCAGCAGACAGGGGGTTACCATTTTAAGCATAACTCCAGTTTTACTGAACCATTTTCGTTGACATTTATGACAACTTTCATGTTGAACACTTTTTTGTTTGACAACGTTTTCAGTTTCGAATTATTGGTGCAAACAGATTGGTTTCTGCAGAAATTTGGGTTGTGATTTAAATTTTGACGGCGGTTTCATTGGTCACATGTTGAGGTTTAATGTTATTTGGTGAATGCAATGCATGAGCGGCCTATTCGTTCTCACCAACACACATGCCAATAACTTTTGGCCTACGAAGTTAGTGCCGGTGGCTAGGCAATATCCGTCTCTCCCTATATTATCTAGCCGAACTTTTCTAACCGTTTCAACATACGGATTCGCGGTTAGTGTACCTGCAGAAAATTCCATTCCAGAGCATGTATAATCAACCTTTCGTGCCAGCACTCACGAAAGCGTCTCCATTCCTTACCACCCACTATAGAGGTGGCACCCGAACGTTTAACATTGAACGGGCAATGTCCATATGTCACCAAGGCAACATATTGACAACTTCATACGCTCATGAGATAGCGTATTGACTTTGTGCCGCCATCATATTTGCATATGATGCCATGGTACGCTACAGCAATCGCCGTACCTTGCGCCCACCATGCTATTCTAGTTTCATACGCCGTCACAGCGTATTGACTATGTGCCGCCACTATATTTTCATATAGTGCCGTGGTACGTTACAGCAATCGCCGTACCTTGCGCCCACCATTGCGAAAAATAAATGACAGAATGAAGTGTGCTGGAAGTCAGTATAATATACTATTTGCCAGCTATCGTATCGTGATCCCTTAACCCACATAGGCTTCACGCTCTAGGTAACATCCTTAGCGGTCCTAAGTATAACCTTCCATCGCAAAGCGCGGGGAAGTACGAGTTGGCAAATTTTATTCAAAAATGTTTATTTAAGATTTGTTGCTCTCTCCGGTGCGCTGTTTCGGCTCTGATGCCAGCTGTGGCGGTCCACTCCGAAATTATTCCAAGTTAAGTACCCCGGGACCACTAACCGAGTAGTCAGGCACTTAATCCGGAATAAGCTGGAGCGCCGTTGGATTAAACCCGATTAACCACGTACTTTTCTCGATCGAAACAACAGCACGCCCACACGAAGGTGAGTTCCAGAGATTACAACATTCCACAAATTTAACATACACAAATAGATCATAAAGTTATTACAAACCAAGTTCGAAATTTAAATCAGAGTATCAAAGTTTTGCAGCGGAATAAAAGTAGTTCATTGCAGCAGAATTAAACTAACGACGGTACAACGTAACACCATGATGAAGCCTGCCACGGTGCTACTCCTCCCGTTCCTCGGCAGAGGACGGAACCCACTCGATGTGCCATCCAGGGGGAACCTGGGTAGGCCAAGTCAAAGCATCGACTGCCACATCCAACATGGTACCTGTAAATCAATGCCACAAGCAAGGCTAAGTATACTAATACTCAGCAAGGCTTACCCGTCGGGTGAAAACTACATTACTGACATCTAGACAATGAGAGGCTTTTGGCTGGAGGGTTTGTTTGCCAAAAAGCAACTAAAAGTAGATCCTTGCTTTCAAGTTTTAGCTTCATATTCTAGTAAATTTAACCATTCTAGATTAGCATCCTCTCTAAACATACAAGTGGTGCAATACAATTTATTTTCATACAACAAGTTCATCAATCTCAAAGTTCTACTTGTTACTCAATGCAGCAAGGCGGTCAAGCAGTCTCATTAACCGCGAGAAGCGGACAGTTCGAACCGAATTTTGCTACCTGGCCAGGGAAACCCAACACACACGGTTAGCGCTTGCTATAAAAGGTACAAGCACTTCCCAACCTTTCCCATCGATCCACAATTCGGAACCGGGTCCATTTCCTTAGGATAAAGGTTTACTGCTTCACTCACAGTCTCACGCATATATCCACAAGTGTACGGCAGGGGAAAACAAAGTTTCCAAGGAGAGATGGCTATCGGCCTTAGCTGCTTCAATCTGGTACCGGGCTTACCGACTCCCATATATCGGCATGCATGTGGTACGTTCAAAAACTTGACACACTCAACCACACGTTTCGACCTTAAATCAATTATCATACACGGACGGGAGATCTACATCTATCATCCCACCCGTCAATCCTTATGATTCCAACATAAGTAAAGACAAGCAATTCCTATGTCTCGCGAGTGACAGGAAATCACTCGACTTGTAACGGACCTAAAGCAATGCTCTATCGATCCTTTCATACTAGTGTTGCAAGTCATAGGTACTAGGAAATGTGCAGCTAAGGTATTCAATCAACTCCTTGAAACGTAAATGCACAAGCATAGGGAATTCATAAATGCATAATTTGTAAAGGTTAGGTTATGCTCCGGGGCTTGCCTTCCTGCTCTAGCTGGGGGTTAGCCTCCGGGTTGACTTCCACTTCGCTGGCACCTCCCTCCGGGATTCCTCCTTCTTCGGCGGGGATGAGATGGTAGGTGCCGTCCGGAATAACGCCTTCTACATGAGATGCATAACTTATTGGCTGCCTATTGATTCCAAGATTAAGGCCTTGAAGGCCATATTCACCTAGACATGCTTAAGTACTACTATTCTCTTCACATAAATAGAGTAGAGGGTGTGGGAATTTTTATTCATCTTTGATGGTGATTGTGTACATATATAAAAGAATTCTATTTATTATTTGCAAATTAGGGTGCTGTTCTGGAATTTTAGATTCTCCTTATTTTATTCTAACTAATTAACAAAAAGGTTTATTCTTTTATATAAATCAAATTCCACATAGATTCCTTCTCATTTTTGTTTCTCTTTTTCTGTTCATCATTTTTATCCATAAACTTTATGACAGCTACTGGAGTATAAGAGCTAAGCTCACTCCAAAAATTAGCTAAATCTGAGTTACACAAAATTTATTAAAATTAATACAATCTGCTGCCTGCAGAAATGAAATAAATTCATATAAAATTGAAAATTCATCCAAATCAGGAAATTTTCCTACCAAAGCTAGTCATGTGTGCAAGGAGGGCTCTGGTCAAGTGGTGGCTCATAATAACCCTTGGTCAGTCCTCAATAAATTTCTATCCAAAAACACATATCTATTTATTTGCTAGTCTAAACAGAGCAAAAATTATGTTTTGTATTTTTAACAGGTGTGCTAACACGGTTTTAGTCCTCTGGAGAAAAATGGTGATTTTTCACTGCATGGATTATTTTTAATAATTTCTGGACTGCAAAAAGACAGGAAACACATTTTAATTCATAACTGCAGCTACACTTCACATTTTTAGGTCCCCTTTGGATACAAGGTGCCCAAAGTCACTACAAACAATATATCCAAAGATCAACCCTAGCGGAGCTATGGATTTGAAATGGTGCACAAGTTTCAAATTTTACAGTTTGAATTTTAATTCAAAAGCGGTTCACCAAAAGTATATACATGCTCAAAGGAGATTGGAGTTTACAATCTCACGAATCCAGGGAGTATTTTTGTGCATTTTTCCGATTTTTGTACGATTTTTAACGGATTTTACAAGATTCGGGAAAAATTAGATCTAGGGTTAAGAATCTTTTTACGCGAGAGACCTTAGAACTTTTAAAACTTCACGAACAGGTCCCTGGTTTTTGCGCAGGGGACCCAAGAACTAAAAGGGGAACGTGAATGAGTCCTTGGGCTCGTCGGCGTTGTTACACCGGCGAAACGACGGCGAACTGGGTTGGGGGATGTTGGGGGAAATGGAGAGGAGCTCACCGCGAGTCGGTTGAGGTAGGGCTCGCGGTCGGAGATGAAGCGGCGCGGCTCGTCGACGTTGAGCGGCGGCGCGGTTAGCTCCGGCGATGTCGCTGGTGGTCTACGGTGGTCGAGGCAGTGCGCGGAAAGGCTCGTGAGCTTCACGGGACGATGGTGGAGCTCGTCGTGGGGTTCTTCTGCGGCGGGGATGGCCAGGGTATAGGGCTCGACGTGGAGGGGGCGTTTGTGGTGTCAACGGCCGAGTGGTGGGGAAAAGCTTCGATTCGCGGCGAGTGTGGCTCGATTCGAGCTGGGGATTGCTCGAGCAGCTAGCGGGGTGAGTGAGCTAACTTCACGCGCGGGGGATTGGAAAGGGGTGGAGGGATTCGTGGTCGATTTGAGGTTGCGGCGGGGAAGCTCGAGTTCGGTTCACAGCGTCCCGAGGTGGAAGACGATGGGAGCGAGCTCGGTGAGAGGGAAAAGGCTAAGTGTGGACTGAGGGGGAAAAGTGTGCGTGCTCAGTGAAGGGTTTGGAGTGCGCTAGGGGCACTGAGCGGGCTCGGGGGTGTGTGAGCGCGTGCACGGACCGTCGAGTCGCCATTGATGGCGCGGGAGCTCGGGCAGAGCACGGACGGCTCGATTGGGCGAGGGAGATCGTCGCGTGGAGCAGTGGGAGATCTTCTACAGGGCCCTTGGCGCGGAGCGGGACGGAATCTTCCGCGGGGAGGCGCTGAGCGACGCGCGCGCGAGCGCGCGGCCACGGCGACGGCCGACCGCCATGATGGCGCTCCGCGGCGCGAGGCAAGGCGGGCGAACGACGGCGAGGTGACAGCTCGGGAGGGGTTGGACAAGCACAAGGCGACAAGCGCCACCCGACGCCGTGGCTCGGCCAGCTCGGCGCGGCCTCCGCCGCTCGCCGGCCACGTGGCGGCCGAGCTCCGGCCAGGCGCAGAGCGCGCCAGGGCCGAGCTGGCTGCCCCGGGGAGCTCCACTGCTACATTTGAATTTTCTCCAAAAATTTGAACAAAACTTGAAAAAGTGTGAAAATAAAAGTTGGATTTTGAAAGATGGGACGCAACTTTCTTTTTGGGGTGAACCTGAAATTTCAAATTTTTCGAGCTCAAACAACCCAAATACAAAAAGGTGCCCAGAACTGTATTTCGAGTTTTTGAGGGACTAAACTGCAAGATTTTCAAAAGTTCCAAACAGTGACTAGGCCTTATTTGTGAAGACAAACAACTTTTATTTTTGGAGATTTTCAAGTTTAGTACAAAAATCTCGAGTTTTCAGTTGGGTGTCAAACAACCCTTGTTTTTGAATTTTAATTCGAAATTTTCATGGATTTTCAAATTTTTAACCCATAATTCCCTTTTTAACCTGTTTCATATGTGTTTTATTCATTATTACATCAGAGATGTCACAGCAGGGAGCACCGGGGAGAGGAGATCGGGTCCGACCTGGCCTCCTCGTGCGATGAGGAGGAGAACCCCGGAGGTTCCTCCCCCATGATGCTGGAGTACACCGTGGAGGACCACATCGCGGTGGACCCCCCGGCGTAGGGTGAGCATCAACTCACACCCATCGTCATGGACGAGCTCCCCTCTCCTCCTCTGGGCCCCCCACCAGCGGGGGCGACCCGCATACGGCCAACCTCCTCCTCCAGGCCGGTGCGGCTATCGGTTCGCCGCCCCGGGACATTGAGCAGGTTCGTCGGCGTTCTCTTGCTTGTTGTGTCTTGTTTCTTGTGGCCCATGCCGTTAGGGTCTCTGAGGATCGTTGTTGTGTTTTGTAGCTGGGTCGGCCAGGAGTCGGGCCCTGGCTCCGCACCGGTGAAGCGTCTTCGCCGCGATGCTCCACCGGCGACCGCCCCTGACTCCTACCCTTGGGGCCTCCTCGCCCGTCGCGGCGAGCGAGGACCTCGCGCAGGCGGTTGCCGCTTCGCCTCCGCCCGCCCCACCATCCTCGGTCGGGGCGGGGGTCTCCTACGTGCTGGCCTCGTCGCCCGTGGTGGGGGAGGCCACGGAGTCGGCGGAGGCGATGGACGTGGACGCGCCCGTGGGGGCAGCGGCCGGTGACGGGCTAGGGGTGAGCCCTGCCGCGACCGCGGCGGAGCCACCCCTATCCGCTGGAACACCTGTCGAGGCGTGATAGTGGACGTCGCTGCTGAGGTGCCCTCCGTCCCTTTGTCCGCGCGGACCACCTCCGAGACCCTCTCCGTGAACCCTGGAGAGGCCGTGGAGGTGAGTCGGTGGTCGATGGAGGACCTCTTCGGCGAGGCGGAGGCGTAGGCGCGCGCCGAGGCAGGGCCTGCTACGGCGCCGTCTGCACTGACGCTGGTGTCGGTGCTAGCACCGCCTCCCTAGGCGAGGCCGCGGTCGATCCTAAGCACCTTTTGAAGGTCGATGCGTGGATGGAGGCTCTTCAGCAGATGCGCACCTTCCCCGTGACGCTCCTGCAGATGGCCCTGACGCTCCGCTCCGCGGCGAGCCCGTCGAGCCAGGTGCATGATCTATTTTATTCCTTCATCTCTTGTCCATTGCACGATTGCTATCCAGGTGCGACCCTGTCGCTGCCCTGACTGGGCTTTTTGGCTGTTTTAGTCGATACTGCTGTCACTCTCCCAGGTCCGGACCGTCGAGTGGGAGTCGATCGACCAGGCTCGCCGGGCGTGGAACGCCGCCAACACGGCGAGGGACGAGGCCGCGGGCAGCGCCCGCCGAGCTTCAGAGCTGGAGCGTGAGCTGGCCTCCCAGGTTGCGGCGCACCAGGAGGAGCTCGCAACGCTGCGCGCCGACCTGGACCGCCTTCGCTCCGACGCCTCCGACGTCTGCAGCGGTTCGTTCCACTTCTTAACTACTTGTCCTTTCGAATGCTCGAATCAGCTTGGTGATGACCTCGTGTGCCGCCCCTCTAGGGTTTCATGCCCAGCTCAATTCCCTTCAGGAAGAGAGGTCCTTGCGTGCGCCGAGGCCCTGAGAGGACGCGACCAGGCGCTGGGCGCGAAGGAGGACGCCGAGGAGGCATGCGCCGAGCTTAGCCAGCTCGTTGCCAACCTTCGCGTCGAGGTGCAGACCGCCACCGGGCGTGCTGAGTCCCTGGAAGCCTCCTTGGCCACAGCGTGCAAGTCCATAGAGGAGAAGGACTCGGAGATCGAGGGTACGTACCCCATCTCCGTCTTTTGCTCGGCCTTCATTATCGTATGCCTGACTGTTGTCTGACCGTAATCTCATCCTTTTGCAGCGCTCAAGTCTCGTGTGCCGGATGGGATCACCCATCGTACCACGCTGCTATCGCGCTTCGGGATGCTGCGCGACGCGGCGGGGGCGGTCCTGACGAGGCTCGGGTTTCCTCTGTCAGAGGACATCGAGCGGCTCCCCGAAGACCTCCACCACACGGCAGAGTGCTACGGCGAACTGCACGCCGTAGCCCTCGGGATGATGGACGCCCTGGAGGTGCCGGTCAGCGGTGACCCCGCGCGTCTCCCGGCGGAGCTCGACCTCGCCCCAGCGAGGATAGGAGCCCTCTCCAAGCAGTCGCTGGTGCACGACGTCCAGGAGGCCTTCACGTTGGTGCGGGCCCATTACGACGGGATCCGCTTCGACAGGATGGCCACCGGCTTCCCCAACGAGTTCACCTCGGAGGCTCTGGACGCCATGGCCGAGGAGCTCAAGGCCCCTGCAGAACAGTTCGCCAACGGCCTGGTGCCCGGAATCGACGCGGAGGGCAACTCGGTGGACGGCGCCGCCCCTGGCCAGGCTCCTTAAATTTATGTATTTTCGTTTCTTTTTCTGTGCCCTCGCGTGGAGGGATTAAGACTTCAAACCTCTGGGAGGTTCCGTATCGACGGGACTCCCATATTTTGATCGTCTGTAATAATTAGTTTATCTTTCTTCTTCATCGTTTTTTCGTTTCTCATTGCCCCGTACGCGTGGGCTTTTGTTTGTTTTTCTTGTAACTATGCCCCTGCCAGCCCCCGAGTGGGGTCTGCCTTCCAGTTTCTTCGCGAACTGGTTGGGAGGCGCCTCTTGAGACGACCTCTATGGGGTTAGCTCTGTTTTCTTGGCAACTCTTGGTTACCGATTAGGCCTTCGAGCCTTCAATCCTTGGCTTTGGGGTGAGCAAGGTGAACCCGATGGCTCTACCGAGCCCTCGAGCTTTTGGCAATGGGGTGGGCAAGGTTAACCCGATGGTTCTGATGAGCCCCCGAACCCTCGAGCTTTTGGCGATGGGGTGGGCAAGGTGAACCCGATGGTTCTGCCGAGCCCCCGAGCCCCTGAGCTTTTGGCGATGAGGTGGGCAAGGTGAACCCGAAGGTTCTGCCGAGCCCCCGAGCCCCTGAGCTTTTGGCGATGGGGTGGGCAAGGTGAACCCGATGGTTCTGCCGAGCCCCCGAGCCCTTGAACTTTTGGACTTTGACTGCGGGGGAAGCAGGGTGAACCTGATGACTCTGCCGAGCCCCCGAGCCCTTGAATTCCTGAGCCTTGGCTGCGGGGAGAAGTAAGGTGAACCCGATGGTTCGACCGAGCCCCCGAGCCCCTGAACTCAGTTGTGAGATGACCTCGAGAGGCTGGATCTTTAAGGCTTTCAAGGCTGTCGGGTTCAGATCCAAGGCTCGTGCTCTCGGGTGATCCGAACGCCGAACGGTCCTCTTGGCCAAACCACCTGAGCCTCCCGGGCCTCTGTATCCCTTGCCGTGGCTGGGCGCCACCCAGCGCTTGGCTGCGGGTCCCTGCAAAAACATAGACCTGGTAGCTCGAAGACATAGTTAGTTTCCTTAATCTGAGTTTCATCGCAAGAATGCCTTTGTGCATTCTCGGCTTGATTCGTGTTGAGAGGGGGTCCCCCGGCCCGGCCGTGTTTGCTTGGGTCTGTTGGCAGGGTCGGACGTCCGGCACGGCAACCGTGTGATCCGTAGCCGTGGGGGTGTAGGCCATCGCAACGCGGCTGCGCCAGACGTCCCTGCCTACCTGTTGAACAGCGCTAGGGGTCTCCTCAGAATCGTAGTGCCGGAAAATCCAAAGGAAATAGAAATGAACTGAATTGAAATAACTAGAGTGAAGAGAGTTCACTTATCTGGCCGGCTTGGGGCCAGGGGGTGGGCTTCCGTGGCCCACCCCTGGAGTTTTCTGCCACGCGACGAAGAGTTGACGCAGCACCGCAAGCTTGAGGCTGAGATGATGCCACTGTTGCGACTCAAGGCTCACGGTTACTGTAGGTTCCGAGTGTTTTACGCTCGGCGGTAGTGTCCCCGGAGACGGGGCTCCATCGGCTGGGTGGTGACCTCTGTCTCCGGGGCAGTACCGCCGATCGGTTCAATCGTGGTCGAACTGGTTCTTAAGTTGTGCGGCTCCTCCGTCCGTCGGCTATGTGGTACTAAAAATGGACACCATTCACCACCGGATTCTTCCCATAAAAGGAAAGGAGTGGGCCTCGTTCGGTCCCAGCCCAATTCTGGTTCCGTCCTTTTAGGCCTATCCTCCCGCGAGGGTCCTCGTCGAATCCCTCGCAACTGACGGGGAACTTCCGACCCCTCCGTGGGGTCGGGGGAGTTGGTGCCGTGCCTGCTGTCTCTTCCCCCTCCGCGGGCGATCATGGGTAGAAGCGTTGGAGCTGCTTAATGTTCCAAGCGTTGGAAAGGTGGGTTCCATCTGGCATTGCCAGCTTATAGGAACCCGGGCGAAGGACCCGTACTACGGCGTAGGTCCCTCCCAAGGAGGTGAGAGCTTGGTGAAGCCGCGGCGGTCCTGGGCTAGCCTCAAGACCAGGTTGCCCACTTGAAACGCGCGACCGCACACTCGCTGCGCGTGGTAACGCCTCAAGCTTTGCTGGTACTTGGCCGAGTGCGCCACCGCTACTTCCCGAGCTTCCTCCAGCTGGTCCGTAGCGTCTTCAAGGTTGACCCCATTTGCTTCTTCGTCGAAGGCTTGAACCCTTGGGGAGCCATAGTCTACATCGGTGGGGAGGATCGCCTCAGACCTATAGACCATGTAGAACAGGGAGAAACTCGTGCCGCGGGTCGGAGTCATCCGCAGACTCCACAGGACGGAGGGTAGCTCCTCCATCCACTTGGCGCCGAGCCTGTGAACGCGCTTGACCAGGCGGTTGAATATCCGTGGCTTCAACCCTTGCAGGATCATGCCGTTGGTGCGCTCGACCTGGCCGTTTGTGCACGGGTGAGCGACCGCCGCCCAAGCCACCTCGATCCCGTAGTCGTCACAGAAGCTGGTGAACCTTTTCCCCATGAACTGGGATCCATTGTCGGTGATGATGGTGTTCGGAACACCAAACCGGCACAGGATGTCACGGAAGAAGCGGACGGCTTGCTCTGACGTGATTTCCGTCAGCGGGCGCGCTTCTATCCACTTTGTAAACATGTTGAAGGCGACAAACATGTTGAGGCCCGACCATGTCCAGTCCCCAGACCACGAACGGCCAAGTGATAGGTATGGCCTGGAGCGCCTGGGCTGGTAAATGCGTCTTGTTGGCATAGAACTGGCAGCCTTCACACGTTTGCACGATTCGCTCGGCGTCCGCGACGGCTGTGGACCAATAGAATCCCTGCCTGAAGGCTGACCCCACCAACGATCGGGGCGCCGCGTGGTGACCGCACACACCGCCATGGATGTCCTTCAGCAGCGATCTTCCCTCTTCGTTGAGGATACAATACTGAAGAACGCCGTTGTGGCCTCGGCGGTACAGGCTGCCCTCGATTACTCTGTAGGACTTGGCCCTTCGGACGAGGCATCGGGCCTCTGTTCGCCCGACTGGGAGGGCCCCGTCAACGAGCCAGCTTAAGAAGGGTGTACGCCAATCCACCACCGGCTCGGGTGGGTCCTCCAGAGGCTGTTCTTCATCGAGATCCGGCCCTCCGTCGGGGTCGGATACGATGGATGCCACCACCCTCGTTGGGTCGAGGCTTCCTTCGGGGTCGAGCGGCTGCTCGGGGTCGGGTCCCAAGGCAGACGCTCCTTCGTTGAAATTCACCGACGGCTGGTGCTGGTCGTTCGCAAACACGCCTGGCGGGATGGACTGCCGCCAGGACGCGAGCTTGGTCAACTCATCGGCCGCCTTGTTATATTCCCATCGGAGTTGGACGAAACCCAAACCGTTGAACTTCTCTTGCGCCCTGCGCGCGGCCTCACAGTAGACTGCCAACTTTGGATTGTGGCACTTGGCGTCGCCGTTGATCTGATCGACCACGAGCTGGGAGTCACCGCGAGCCTCTAGCCTATGAATGCCTAGCTCCTTGGCTATCCGCAGCCCAGCGAGCAGGGCTTCGTACTCCGCCATGTTGTTCGACGCGGGAAAGTGAAGTCGTATGGCGTAGCGCATCCTCACCCCCATGGGAGAGATGAAGACGACTCCGACCCCCGACCCGGTCCAGTTCTGAGCCCCATCGAAGTGGAGGATCCAGTACTCAAGGTCGGCCGGGGCCGGAGGAAGTTGTGTCTCCGTCCATTCAGCAACAAAATCTGCGAGGATTTGGGACTTGATTGCTGACCTGGGCGCGTAGGAGATGTCATAGCCCATGAGCTCGAGGGACCACTTGGCGATTCTTCCCGTTGCCTCCCTATTGTTGACCACCTTCCCTAACGCATGCTCCATGACAACCGTGACCCGATGGGCGTCAAAGTAGTGTTGGAGCTTGCGCTTGGCGATGAGGATGGCATAGATCATCTTCTGGATGTGGAGGTAGCGGGTCTTCGACTCGGTCAACACCTCGCTGATGTAGTAGACCGGGTGCTGAACTTTCAGGGCATGCCCTTCATTCTCGCGTTCTACCGCGAGAACAGCGCTGACCATCTGAGTGGTCGCCGCGACGTACAGGAGAAGATTCTCCCCTTCACGTGGGGGTACGAGGATGGGCGGCTTGGTGAGCATGTGCTTGAGCTGGTCAAGCGCCTGCTGAGCCTCCGTGTTCCACTCGAAACGACCATCCCTCTTTAGGAGCTTATAGAGAGGAAGCCCCCGCTCTCCCAAACGCGCTACGAACTGCCCCAGCGCAGCGAGACAACCAGTCAGCTTCTGGACGTCCTTAACGGAGCTGGGCGGCCCCATTTTGGTAACAGCTGCGATCTTCTTAGGGTTTGCTTCGATGCCCCTGGCGGAGACAACGAATCCCAAGAGGAGGCCTTTCGAGACCCCGAATACACATTTCTCTGGGTTAAGCTTTACGCGGTTCGCCCGCAAGTGTTCGAACGTGGCTTCCAAGTCTTGGACTAGATCGTCCGCTTGCTTGGACTTGACTACGATGTCATCCATGTAGACCTCGACGGTTCGCCCGACGAGGTCCCCCAAACACTAGTTCATGCAACGCTGGAACGTTGCACCAGCATTTTTTAGCCCAAAGGCCATCGTGGTGTAACAGAATACACCACAAGGGGTTACGAAGGAAGTAGCCAACTGGTCGGATTCCTTGAGCGCAATCTGGTGGTACCCAGAGTAGGCATCAAGGAAGCATAGGGCTTCGCACCTAGCGGTAGATTCTACGACCTGATCGATGTGAGGGAGGGGATAGGGAAACTTTTCGCAAGCTTTATTGAGATTGGTGTAGTCGATACACATTCTCCACTTCCCATTCTTTTTCTCGACGAGTACAGGGTTTGCCAACCACTCGGGGTAGCGTACCTCCCTAATGAACCCTGCATCTAATAGCTTTGCTACTTCTTCGATGATCAACTTGCGTTTGAAGTCATTGCAGCGCCTCGTGGGCTGACGGACAGGCTTTGTGCCTTTGCGGATGTCCAAGGAATGCTCGGCGACTTCCCAGGGGATTCCTGGCATGTCTGCAGGAACCCAAGCGAACATGCCGATGTTCGCCCGGAGGCAGTTGACGAGCGCGCTTTCCTATTTCTCCGTAAGGGTGGAGGAGATGATGGCCGTCTTGCTCCTTGACCCCTGAGGATCGAGGAGCACCCTTTTCGTGTCACTCAACGGCTGGAACTGCCTCTCGGCCTCCAACTCGAGCATTGCTTTCTTGCGGGCGGGGCCACCACCATCCTCAGCGTCGTGCGCCTCTCGATCTTCGGGGATGGAGGTTAGGACCGCCATGGCGCCGACCGCTGCATGAGAGACGGCGAGCTCTTCGGAAGCCTTCACGGCCGTCCTGACCTTGGCGAGCTATCGAGACGCGACAAGAGCTACCGCCAGCGCACAGCTCTCCTTCTCGTACTCGTACGCCACCTGTGGGGATGTTCCCACCACAATGACACCGTTGGGACCCGGCATCTTGAGCTTAAGGTAGACGTAGTTTGGGACGGCCATGAACTTAGCATGGCATGGCCTGCCCAGGATCGCATAGTAGGAACCGTCGAAGTCCACCACCTCGAAACAGAGTGTCTTGGTACGGAAATTCTCCCGGTCTCCAAAGGTGTCCGGTAGAGTGATATGACCCAGCGGGACGGCTTCTTTCCCTGGGATGACCCCATAAAATGGAGCCCGCTCTAGGCGCACATGGGACCTTGGGACACCCAAGGCGTCCAGTGTGCTCGCATACACGATGTTGAGGCCGCTTCCGCTGTCCATCAACACCTTGGAGACGCGCTTCCTTGCGATTATTGGGGCCACAACCAGAGGGAGCTTCCCTGGATGCGGGACGTACTTCGGGTGGTCGGATCGGTCGAAGGTGATCGCAGCCTCGGACCATCGGAGAAACTCCTGGTCGGCTGAATGGGCCCCAAAGATGTCATGCGCCATTAGCTTGGTGCGTCGCTTCGACGCCTGTGCCTCTGGACCACCAAAGATCATGAGGCACTCATCGGGCTCGGGGAACGAGTCGGTCGTTGCTCCCTTGCCCTGCGACTGAGGGGTCGGGCTGACCCCGTCCAGCCTACCCATGAGGAACTTCCTCATGAGTCCGCACTCGCGGTATTTGTGCTTGACGGGGTCGCGTGGTTCGGGCACGGACCCTCGAGCAGCTGCTTGAAGTAGTCGGGGGTCGGACCTTCGTTGGGTCGTCTCCCTTGGGGTCGGTCGTCTCGTCTTTGACCTGCGGCATCCGGCCTTGGGGTCAGGAGGGCTTGGGGTCTGCGACGGCGATGAACTCGACCTGCCTCTCTTTCTTCTTCTTTTTCTTCCTTTCTTGGTAGTCCGATGGTCCTGCCTTGTCGGCAGTCTCCTCGCGCTTCTTCTTCCCTCCGTTCTCGGGAAAATGCGCCAGTACGGCTTCCTCTTCCTGTGCTTCTTCAGTAGCCATGTCGAGGACCTCCTTGATCGTCTTCGGGCACTCCCTACCGATCCGATTGACCAAGGGTCGGCACTTGGTGCCACCCATCAGCGCAGCAATGGCATCAGTGGCGTCTGGGAGGTTGTTGTACTGCTGAGAGAACCGATGCTGGTATTCTCGCAGGGTCTCCCCATGCCTCTGTTTGCACCTCTTGAGGTCCCAGACCTTGCCCGGGCATGCACAAGTGCCTTGGAAGTTTTCGACGAAGATACCCCTCAGGTCTGCCCAGGTTCGGATCTTCCCGTTTGGCAAGCGTTCGAGCCACGCGCGAGCTGGCTCTGCCAAGTACAGGGGGAGGTTTTGTATGATGACTTTGTCATCGGAAGCCCCTCCTGCTCGGCACGCGAGCCGGAAGTCATCCAGCCAGACCGAGGGGTCCGTCTCCCCATCGTACTTTGAAGTTGGCGGGGAGGCGGAACCGTGGGGGAATTGCTATGGTGCGGATCTCGTGAGAGAAAGCGGCTGGGCCGGGACAGTCGGAGTCGGAGTTCGAGTCTCATTCTTCCTCAGTTTCGTCGTGCGCCTCGCACCAATGATGCCTGATGCGGGGAACCCGATCCTCCGGCTCCTCCGACCTGTCCCGACGCCGAGCCTCGATGGTGTGTTGTACGTCTCGGTCGGGGCCCAGTCGGTTCTGAACCTTTGCTGCCTCCATGTCAGGAGGATCCCGTCGTGAGCCGTCGGCCGGCCTCTTCCTGTCGACGGGGCTGGGGGAGCGCGAGTTTTCGGCAGAGTGCCGCCTTCTCCCCGCGGAGCTTGCCGCCTGTCGAACCTCAGCCCATTCTGGATCCGATGTTCCTCGGGGGTGGACGGCTGTGGCAGCTGCCTGCTGAGCAGCGTGGCCGCCGCGATGCACTGGCTTGCCCAGTCAAAGAGAGGGTAGCCATCGGCGTTGGTCTCAATCCTCTAGCTCACCTAACGGGCACGCGCCCGAGCGGACGGTTCCATGCTTGCGTCAAGCTGGGCCTGCTCTATCTCGATGGCGAGTCGCATGTCCTCCAGCTCCTGCTGCTTCGCCGTGATCTGCTCCGGCGTGAGCCGGATCTCGGCCGCGTTCGCCCCGTTCGTGGCGTCGTCCGGGGGAACCACAACGAAGCACTCCCGTGTGGGGCAGTGCGTGCGCATCCTTAGAGGGATGTGCGCTTCTGGACCTTTCCTCTGCTCTGGCTCGCTCAAGGCGGTCACGCCGTCCGGGGACGAGTGACACCCTAAGATGCCCTCGTACCTCGACAGACGTACCTTGGCTTGTTGCCTTTCGAGGCACTTCCAAGCCTGGCACGGCGCCAAGTCGGAGAAAGTTTGTGATGCGTTCTTCAGCCCAAAGGGGAAGGCTAACACCCTGCCCCTTCGCGAGTTCGCGTCGACCCTCTTGGTCACTTGGCTTTTAGGGCCGCGTGACGAGGGTGAACCCGAACGCCTCCCGTGGGGCGCTTTGGTCACGTCGCTGCTTCCGCCAAGGTGGTGCACGATTCGTTCGTGCCCCACCCGGGAAACTTCGATCGAGCTCCGGGAAACGATGCTCTCGGCCGTCGTGGCTGTCATGGCCTTTCTCGGAGCGGTCGCGGGCGCCGCCGGACCCCTGCAAGGGACAGGTCCCGCGCGGGCGGCTGGGCAACCGGGGTGGTCGATGAGGACGAGGCGGAGCGCGCAGCCGCTAGCGCCTGGCATCTCGTTCACGAGGAACTCGAGGTTGCCAAAGCGAATGGTCGCGCCCAACCTGATCTGATGGTCACCGAGACCAGCCATCTCGCACCGGGTGTCGAAGAAGATGCAGACGTGCGCAGACTCCTACGTGGCGCGCCAACTGTCGGCGGGTGGCACACGGGGCACCTCACGCCGGCGAGTGTCGATCACAGAACACGCACGTCTCGGTGGAGAATGGTTCAGGAGACGCAAGACAAAGAGGATTATACTGGTTCGGGAGCGATCCCTACGTCCAGTGAAACGATCTCCTGATCGTATTGCTCTCCTGGCGGCGGATTACAACGAAGGCCGGTTCAAGCCTTGTGTGTGTGAAGTGTGCGTGTAGGGGACTAAGTGCTCTAGAGATCAAAAAAGGAATCGGAATCCTCCCTCTCCACAGGGTCATCCTCCCCTTTTATAGCTCAAGAGGAGGACTACTTTATAACATTATTTTACCTATCTACCCCCGCCTAGGGTCGAACGCCCCTGGCGGTTATGCACTGTCGGCCTAGTGCGTCTTGGCGACCCTCTTCTTGATCGACGCGTGTCCTTCGCCCTCCCATCGGTAGCTTCGCGGTAGCTTCTATGGTGGCCGCTAGCGCGGTAGTGTGCATGCGGCCACCTTTTCCCCGGCGCAGGGATGCAGATCAGCTTTTGCAGATGGAAGGCGAGCAGGTGATGTCGGGTGTCGGTCGGGAGAAAGCGTAAGCTGCACGCCCCCTCCTTTGCAAGCTTGGTTCGCCCTGGGGAGGGTCTTCGAGGGTCCTCCCCCTTTTTCGCCGTGAGTGTTCGTCGACTGGTAGAACCCCTCGTGAAGGTCTGCCCGCCCGACCCTAGGGTCGGGGGTCGGGCGAGACGGACGCGCCCGAGCCCCTCAGCCCACGGGTCGGCCGAAGTAGGTTAAGACCGAACGGAGCGGAGAGCTCGCGTCTTCGCGCCCTCGGGCCATCGACGGGTCGGGCAAGACGGACATGCCCGACCTCCCCAGCCTGCGGGTTAGCCGAAGTAGGCTAAGGCCGGGTGAATCGGAGAGCTCGCGCCCTTGGGCCCTCGGCGGGTCGGGTGAGACGGAACCCTCCGACCTGTCCGTCACCGGAGTTACCGGGGTCTCCTCCTGCTAACGCGCCGTTCGCTGGCGTGCTGACAGTGGGCCCCCTAATCCATGGCCCCCATAGTAGTCTTGAGCAAGTTGGCAGGAGAGATGATTCTTCCGTTCTTGCCACTAGGAGGATAGATCTATGGTCTCCTGAGAGGGTGATAAGTTTTTCAACCTTTCATACGCCAGGCTTGAAGGGATGATTTCCCTAGGCTTCACCAGTTCGGCTATATACATAGAAGTCGGTCCTTGGCCAAATCCGAGTTGATGAGCAGCTACTGCTGGGTGATAGTACTCGAAGGGTTGGTGTTTCTTCCGTAAAAAGACATCGGCTGGAAGTATCTGAGGAGTAATAATCTCTTTGAAAATTTTCTGACAATCGTCATCTGTGCCGATGTTGTCAAATCGGAATTGGGTTGGAAGCTCGAAATGATCTTCAGGATCGTCATATACATACCAAGGCATGGAATCTTCTTTGAGACCATTATAGAAACTTCTGAAGTATTCAGCAGTGTGGGTTGAGGGGAGACGATCGCCAGCAAAACTTGAAGCGGCTTCACCAAAAGACATACAGCGTCATTCATCAGGATTTGCCTTATTTAATTGATCGGCGGGAAATACTTTGCTGATCACAGAATCATTCACCAGTTTCTGCATGTGCATATTCAGGCAAAGGTTGATAAACCACCATGGGTCTCCGAGATGTCCGATTTGTTGCCTAGTTCTCAGTCGGATGGATACTTCATGAAGAAGTCTATACACTGATCCAAGGAGATGTTTTCCGATTGGGAAGTTATTTCCTGAAGCTATGTGTTCTGCCAATCGGAGATAATGAATCGTTGGGCCTACTGTTTTTCCGTAGAAGACAAAATGCTCTAGCCACATGTTGAGGAAAGCAGAATGCTCTTGTGCATCCACCGTCCGTGATGTCTTCGAATATTTCTCAATATATCCTTTCCAGTCTCCTATTTGCTTAGTGTTAATTTTATGGGTGGCTCTGGATGGAAGTTGAAAAGTGGTGTCTGATGCCGATATGTTCAAACCTTTGAGCATGAGTACATCGGCCAATGTGGGGGTCATCGGACCTTGGCCAAAAAGGAAGGCATTCAGAGCATCTGACCAAAAGTAGGTGGCGGCGATTATCAGTGGCTCATTCCGATCCATATCAGCTAAAGAGAGAGCGATGCACTGGCGCAAGTCATAAGATTCCCACACATCTCCTTTGGATTTGGCAACCCTCTTGTACCACGTTTTCCATCCAGCAGGGAGAGTTGGCCATGATCTAAAGGCGTTGCTCCAGTCATGTTCTGAATCAAATGATTTGTAGGGGAGTCTTTGCGTCTCTTGGTTGATGAAATCAATAGGATCTGGAGAACCTACTGGGCCTAGTATGGCAAGACCCGGCTTATCCGCTACTGGAATAATGATGCTGTTGCGAAGGGCCTAAAAGAAATGCATTGCTACGAATGAAGAATAGATCTGCTAGAACAGAATAGATCTGGATCTAGAGGTCGAATGCTTACCTCGAGGATTTCCGCGACGGATGCCATGGAGAGAAGTTGCCGGGGGCTTAGGGAGTTGATCCTTGCGAGAAGATGTTTGCGCCTGATGATCCTGAAGGTCGGGGGGCAGAGGAAGACGAAGCGGCGGCGGCTGTGTGGAAAAGATGAATGAGGAAGACGAAAGGGCTGACTTTATATAGGTTTTGCTAAGGGTAAAAGGGGAAAGAAAAGATGTTTGATCTAAAAGATAAGGATCAAATAGTTTCGAGTCATAATCAATTCTACCGCGAAACTAGGGGGCATGTGTTGACACCGGATTTTAACAGGTCACATCAGTGTCAAATGAAGCAGAGGTCAGAAATCGGAATTGGAGTCCGGGAGGAAGAGCAGTTTGAATCGGAATCGGAGTCCGATGAGAATCAAGATCGGAGAAGAGGCTGATGACGTGGAAGAATCCTGGAAGATTGCCAGGCTAAGCTTATAGAAGGACCGAAATAAAGAGTCGGTTATTTTTACAGAGTTTGAGTCATAGACGGTTGTAAAGATAGTCTTTTCTTTTGTGTCAAGTAAGTTTGTCGTAAGCGTTTAGGAGTCGTAGTTGCTAGAGTATAAATATCGACCCTGCGTGGTCATGGAAGTCTGTACACACCAACATCAAACAAACCTTTATACTTTTCGCATCTTTCATACATTGTCGGCAACTTCACTCTTTTTCTTTTCACGAGTTCTTTTGGGCACGTCGAGGGTGATCAGATCTCAAGGCTTGCTTCATAAGTTCTATCTTTTACCAAATAATTCTTAAGCTTTAGCAACCGGCGTATCGCTGTTGCTTCGTTTAAGTTATTCAACAGTTATCGAATAAATATCTAGGCTTTAGTAACTAGCGTATCGCTGTTACTTCGTTTAGGTTTTATTCAACCCTTATCCAGCTTAGAATAGGCTTTGATCGGCTAACTAATTATACTTCATTATCGGATCTGGTATAGCCATTTAGATCTATTCTAAGTGTTGCTCAGCTTAGCTTGTTAGGTTATGTTTTAGTAATCTTACTCTACTTTGCACCAGAATCGGCTGATCTAGCCGGCTCTCTATTCTAGATCGGAATTCATTGCCGATTTGATCTTCATTGCCAAATCGGAAACCCAGCCGATTTTGCTGTTTTGGTAACGTCGGATTTTCCTTATCAATCAACATGTCAGATTGACTGGCACGGCCTGCATCATCGGTCATAGCCGATTTCATGTGCTAGTACGTGAAGGTCTTTCCCGATTTTTGCATCAACACATATAAAGCCTTGCATGCTCCTTGTGGTCTTTTATTTTTGTTGACGGGTAAGTCTTGCTGTCGGCGGATGGCACACGGGGTACCTCATGCCGGCGAGTGTCGATCATAGAACATGAACGTCACGGTGGAGAATGGTTCAAGAGACGCAAGATAAATGATTTATACAGGTTCGAGTGGAATCCCTACGTCTAGTTGGGTCGGCTCCTGTATGTATTGCTCCCTTGGCGGCGGTTTACAACGAAGGTCGGTTCAAGCTTTGGGAGTATGATGTGTGACATCCCTGATGTAAAAATATTGAAAGTACTATTAAAACAGGTTAAAAGGGGAAAAAGTGGTGTTGGAACTCAAAATTCATCAAAATTCAAATTTAAATTCAAAAGCAAAGGACCTTGGACACCCATCTGAAATCTCAAGATTTTGGTGCTGAACTTAAAAATCTCGAACCAAAAGAGTAGTTGTCATCACCAACAGCCCTTCACGACAACCTCGCCACGGCGTTTGTTTCGCTTGATGACCCTCGAACCAGTATTGTCCGTGACGATCGAGCTATGTCCGTGACGATCGAGCCCTAAGTATTGTCCGTGACGATCGAGCTATGTCCGTGACGATCGAGGCCCCGCAGTCCGTCACGATTCGAGGCCGCACGATAGGACCCTCGAGGCCCCACAGTCCGTCACGATTCGAGGCCGCGCGTTTCGGCACGCTCGAGGCTCCGCAGCCAAGCTCGAGGGGGCACTCACCCTCGAGTGGCGTTTCCGACCGTTCGAGGCTCGGCAAGCTCGAGCTTGCGGCTCAAGCTCGAAGCGCCGTAGCGCCTGGTCTAAGTGCCTGGTCCAAGCTCAAAGGTTGTGTCCCACACCTTAAACCCCAACTTTTAATTTTACACGTTTCGTAGCTCAGTTCGAATTTTTGGAGAAAGTTCAGCAGGGGCAAAGGAGCTCCACGGGGCTGCCAGCTCGCCCCTGGCGCGCTCTGCTCTGGCCGGAGTCCGGCCGCCACGTGGCCGGCGTGTGGCGGAGACCGCGTCGGGTCGGCCAAGCCGTGGCGGCAGCTAGCTTTTGTCCTCGCGCGTTTGTCCCAAGCCTTCCGTACCATCACTTCGCGGGCGACGGCGCACTGCTGCCTCGCGCCGCGGAGCGCCATCATGGCGAGCTCGCTCGGCACTGGTCGCAGCCGCGTAGCGCCGCCCCGCAGCCGCGATGCTCGCTCGCTTCATGCCAAGGAGCACTGTGGAGGATTTCCAGCGATCACGCCACAATCTTCCTCGCCCAATCGTGTCGCGCGCGCTCTGTTCGAGCTCGGGCATGCATCAATGGCGCGTCACGTCGGCCTTTACTCCGCGCGCATGCTCCCGAGCCATCACTTCGCCGCCGTCGCCTCGCCTCGCGCCGCGGAGCGCCATCATACGGTCGCGCGCCGCGGTGGCCGCACGCGCGCTCGCGCCGCGCCGAGCGCACTGCAGGCGGTAGAGTCCGTTCGCGTCGCGCCAAAGCCTCTGCGGAGGATCTCCACTTCATCACGCAATGATCTTTGACGCCCAACCGCGCGTGTGCGCTCTGTTCGAGCTCGCCGCGCCATCAATGGCGACCGCGACAGCTACCCACGCGCTCGCACGCTCCCGAGGCAACACTGTGCCACTCTTGCGTGCTCAATCACTCCACCAAGCACTCACACCCCTCCTCTCACTCGCTCACTTGGCCATTTCCACTTCCTCGCGCTCGCTCCGTCGTCTTCTTCCTCACGCCGCAGGACCGAGCCGAGCTTCGCCGAGAATTTCGCCCTCCACTTTCCACCATTCCCAAATTCGTCGCGCACGAAGCTAGACCTCTACCCTAGCTCCATTTCCCCCCACTTCCCCCGAGCTATTGTCGCTCTCCGGCGAGAAATCGGATTTTCCCCAAGTCCGCATTTCCGGCCGCCGGAGCACGCGCACGTCGAGCCCCTACTTCGAGCTCTCCCCGAGGTCAACCGAACACGCCAATAGCTTCCCCGAGTCCTACGGGTGCTAACGAACCCCTTCATTACCGGCGACAGCCTCCAACTTCGCCGACATCGAGCCCGTGGCGACCGCACTGCCACCGCACGTCGCCGGCGTTTTACGAGCCTCTTCCGGCCTCCCAACCGTCATCGTTCGACTCGGGGTAAGCCACTGGTTCTTTTCCCCACCTCTCCGACCTCCTTTCACCGCCTTTCGCCCGGCGCAGTGACAGCCAGTAGTGGGCAGGGTTCTTCCGTGTTGTGAGCCCAGTTTCGAGCCAGGGTTCCTTCTCGATGAGAACCCAGCCAGCGAGAGCCAGTAGAGTTCTTTTCCTACTCGAACAGGGTTCTTTCTCGATAAGAACTCAGTTTCGAGCTTCAGGGTTCTTTTTCCGATAAGAACCCAGACCGCGGGAACCAGCAGAGTTCTTTCTGACGAGAAGAACTCGGTCCTCGAGACCAACCAAGTTCTTTCCTCGAAAGCAGGAGCTTAGAAGAGAAAAGACAAACTTTGTTAAAATGTTAAGATAAAAATCACCTAGTGCAGTAACCTCGAATCATCTTTTGGCAGAACGCTTAACTTGTGCATCTCATGTAGAAGGCGCACTCGTTGACGGCTTCTACGACCTCGTCCCCGTCGACGGAGAGGAGAACCTCGAAGGCGGCCGAGCCAGCGTCGACGCAGACAGCCCGGAGCGTAGCAGTCAGCTAGCCCAAGAAGGCAAGCCCCGGAGCATAACCTAACTTTACCAAATTATGCACTTTGAATTCTCTATGTTTGTGCATTTACGTTCAAGGAGTTGATTGAATACCTTAGCTGCACATTTCCTAGTACCTATGACTTGCAATACTAGCATGAAAGGATCGATAGGGCATTGCTTTAGGTCCGTTACAAGTCGAGTGATTTCCTGTCACTCGCGAGACATAGGAATTGCTTGTCTTTACTTATGTTGGAATCATAAGGATTGACGGGCGGGATGATAGATGTAGATCTCCCGTCCGTGTATGATAATTGATTAAGGTCGAAATGTGTGGATGAGTGTGTCAAGTTTTTGAACGTACCACATGCATGCCGATGTATGGGGATCGGTAAGCCCGGTACCAGATTGAAGCAGCTAGGGCCGATAGCCATCTCTCCTTGGAAACTTTGTTTTCCCCTGCCGTACACTTGTGGATATATGCGTGAGACTGTGAGTGAAGCAGTAAACCTTTATCCTAAGGAAATGGACCCGGTTCCGAATTGTGGATCGATGGGAAAGGTTGGGAAATGCTTGTACCTTTTATAGCAAGCAGAGTATCCGTGTGTGTTGGGTTTCCCCTGGCCAGGTAGCAGAAATTCGGTTCGAACTGTCCGCTTCTCGCGGTTAATGAGACTGCTTGACCGCCATGCTACATTGAGTAACAAGTGGAACTTTGAGATTGATAAACTTGTTGTATGAATTAAATTGTATTGCACCACTTGTATGCTTAGGAAGGATGCTAATCTAGAATGGCTAAATTTACTAGAATATGATGCTAAAACTTGAAAGCAAGGACCTATTTTAGTTGCTTTTTGGCAAACAAACCCACCAGCCAAAAGCCTCTCATGTCTAGATGTCGGTGATGTAGTTTTCACCCGACGGGTAAGCCTTGCTGAGTATTAGTATACTCAGCCTTGCTTGTGGCAATGATTTACAGGTACACCTTTGGATGTCGATGCTTTGTCTTGGCCTACCCAGGTTCCACCTGGCTGGCATATCGAATGGGTTCCGTCCTCTGCCGAGGATCGGGAGGAGTAGCATCGTGGCAGGCTTCAGCACGGTGTTATTGTATCGTCGTTAGATTATCTTCCGCTGCAATGAAACTTTTATTTCCGCTGCAAAACTTTATACTCTGATTTAAATTTGAACTTGGTTTGTAATAACTTGTGATACCTATTTGTGTAAGTTAATTTGTGGAATGTTGTAATCTCTGGAACTCACCTTCGTGTGGGCGTGCTGTTGTTTCGATCGAGAAAAGAACGTGGTTAATCGGGTTTAATCCGACGGCGCTCCAGCTTATTCCGGATTAAGTGCCTGACTACTCGGTTAGTGGTCCCGGGGTACTTAACTTGGAATAATTTCGGAGTGGTCCGCCACAGCTGGCATCAGAGCCGAAGCAGCGCACCGGAGAGAGCAATAGACCTTTAATAAACAATTTTTGAATAAAATTTGCAAACTCGTACTTCCGACGCGTTTCGCGAAGGAAGGTTACTATTAGGACCGTTAAGGATGTTACCTAGAGCGTGAAGCCTATGTGGGTTAAGGGATCACGATATGATAGGTGGCAAATAGTATATTATACTGACTTCCAGCACATTTCATTCTGTCATTACTTTACGCAATGGTGGGCGCAAGGTACGGCGATTGCTGTAACGTACCACGGCACTATATGAAAATATAGTGGCGGCACATAGTCAATACGCTGTGATGGCGTATGAAAATAGAATAGGATGGTGGGCGCAAGGTACGGCGATTGCTGTAGCGTACCACGGCATCATATGCAAATATGATGGCGGCACAAAGTCAATACGCTATTTCAGTAGCGTATGAAACTGTCAATATGTTGCTCTGGTGACATATGAACATTGCCCGTTCAATGTTAAACGTTCGGGTGCCACCTCTATAGTGGGTGGTAATGAATGGAGACGCTTTCGTGAGTGCTGGCACGAAAGGTTGATTATACATGCTCTGGAATGAATTTTCTGCAGGTACCCTAACCGCGAATCCGTATATTGAAACGGTTAGAGAAGTTCGACTAGTTAATATAGGGAGAGACGAATATTGCCTAGCCACCGGCACTAACTTCGTAAGCCAAAAGTTATTGGCATGTGTGTTGGTGAGAACGAATAGGCCGCTCATGCATTGCATTTCACTGAATTAATATCGAATTTTAACACATGACCAAATCGAACCGCCGTCAAAGAAATTGAAATCACAACCCAAAAATCCTGCTGAGAACAATCTGTTTGCACCCTTAATTCGAAACTGAAAACGTTGTCAAACGAAAAAGTGTTCAACACGAAAGTTGTCATAAATATTATGAAGTAAATGCTGGAGTAATTTCAACGAAAATGGTTCAGTAAAATTGGAGTTATGCTAAAAATGGTAACCCCCTGTCTGCTGGAAATTTCTGGGGACAGTGAGATAAAAATTGAATTTTTACACCATCTTAACGACAGTTTCTGCTCAAACCTCCAACATGAAACTTGTCAGGAATTATTTAAACAATGTTCTGGCCAAATTTGGGAATTTTTGAGCTTGTAGATTCGAGTTGTGTGATTTTTACTACCCTGCCCAGAATCTGTTTTTGTTCTTTGGCGCTACCCGGTGCTCACCCTTGCCCCTTTTTATTTTGGTTCAGATGGACGCCCTCGCTGACCTGGCTAGCCACCCCAACGACGAGTCTTTCTCTGATTGCTTGGGATGGGAAGGTTTCCCTAGCATCTTGTGGTCGGTTCTACAGGCACTTGGCTACCCTACACCGCCGCAGTATGAGAGGACTATTATCCGCGACCGAGGTGTGGTTCGTTCCCGTGTGCGGTTGGTGGTACACCGCCACCCGCCGTGTCCTAGTTCCCCCACCTGGACGGTGGAAGTTCATGGACACCACATGGAGACGACTTGTGAGCTAGCTGCCTTGAATGGCATCAGTTCTTTTTGTGCTCAGAACCAGAGCTTGGTAGAGCACCAGTTGCTTGGGCTGTTTCCACCGACTCAGCCGGATGATCCCCATTGGATGAGACGCTACCTTAGCTCCCCTTTGAGGATGGCGGAGAACCCCGTCGCAGCAGCCGCGTTGATGATGAGGTGGATGCGGGCGTATCACCGTTTGCAGGCACTTCTTGGACGGTCGCAGAGCGAGATGCTCAACATTGCTATGGACATGTCCGCTCGCGCCCGTGACATAGGGGTTGAGAGGACCTCTTTGTCCATTGAGGTGACCACTAGAGATGCCATGATTGCTGACTTGGAGAGGCAATTGAATGACCTCCAGATTGCACACAACAACACCCAGAATGAGTTAGCACAAACTAGAGATGAGCTTGAGGAGGTACACGGTACCTTGGAGCATGCCAATGCTATGCTTGCCGCCCATGGCGCTCAGCACCTTCTTGAGCAAGAAGGAGGGGATGGTGAAGGAGAGGCCCCCGATTCCGATATGGACACCGAGGATGACATGCCGCCCCTTCCAGCTCCACCTTCACCTATGGGCAGCGAGGCTACCGCTAACAACCTGGATGATTTTTAGAGTGGTAGTAGCAAGTTTACTCCTCCGCTAGGCCTAGATTTTGGCTTCATGTTATAATAGGCTAGATGGAGTTGAGCTTCTCCTTTTATCTTTTGGTGGCAATGTAAATTAATGCTGTGGCTGTGGTGTAAAACTTGATGAAGTGTAATAGCTGTGTTGAAAACATTCTGCAGCTAACCTTGTTTTAATTATTGATGGGTTTTCCATTCATTTCTGGGCTGTGATGTGAACTACAAAGTTGTTTGGAATTTGTCAAAAAAAATGATCACCAAATTGCAACCCCATTGGTGAAGCGAAATAAAAATGGCAACCAAAACACTATAGCTCGGCCTGCTGAAAAACAGCAAATGCAGAGAGCTAAAGATTGAATTTTTTTTCGGCTTAGTTCCAGTCCGAATTTGATTCTGAGCCCAACATGAAAGTTGTAGAGCATAAAATTTTCGAGCTACTGACCGAATGGGAGCATTTGCCTTGTTTCCTGTCGGGAGATATGATTTTTCTTCCGAACTGCGTGCTGATGGGTCATTCTGCGCAGTGCACTTCAATATGCTGTCACATTCTATCTTGTCATTTATTATGCAAGCTTATGGAATGTGGCTAATACAAGTACCTGCTGCAGATGGCAATCACCCGCAGCGGTCACGACGCTAGTGGCTCCAACGCTAACCAGCAGGGGCCAGAGGGGCAGCAACAGCCACCGCCACCTCCTCCACCGCAGCAACCTCCGACGTGGCAGCAGCTGTATGCCACGCAAACGGAGATTCTCCGGAACCTGTAGCATCTGCAACAGATGATGCAGCAGCAGATGCTTCAGCAGGGAGGTCAACGGGCCCCTCAGCCTCAGGTGGCCAGATACGAGGATTTTCTGGCAACGCACCCGCCGATTTTCTCTCGAGCTGATGAGCCTTTGGAGGCCGACGCCTGGATTCGAGCCATCGAGTCCAAGTTCACCATCCTGGTGACGCCTTGCACATCCAACCGCAAGGTCGTGTTCGCGGCGCAGCAGCTCCGTGGCCCAGCTCTCCTTTGGTGGGAGAACTACCTGGCCCTGCAGCAGGAGGGTCATGTAGTTGAGTGGGATGAGTTCAAGGCTGCATTCAAGGCTCATCACATTCCGGCCGGTCTGGTAGAGCGGAAGTTGAATGAGTTTTTGGCGCTGACCCAGGGTACCCGCACAGTGCTCCAGTACGCCCAGGCCTTCAATGGTCTGTGCCCTTATGCGGGTCATCACGCCGACTCCGACGAGAAGAAGCTAGAGAGGTTCCGACGTGGCCTTAACAACAAGCTGAAGGCACAGTTGGCCACCACCCGTGCTGCCACGTACGGCGATCTCTTGAACCTTGCCATCGCCCAGGAAGACGCCAATGTGGTGCACAAGGCGGAGAAGAAGAGGAAGACTCCCGCTGGACCGTCAAGCGCGCAGCCGCAGAGGTTCCGCTTGGTTCCCCCGGCTGCACCGCAGGGACAGTCCAGGGCACCTCAGGGAGGTGGATGGGTTGCTAGGCCACCACCGCCTAATGCGCCTCGTTTCCCTCCACCGCCGCAGCAGCAGCAAGCACCAAGGCAAAATGCACAGCAGCCAGCTCGCCCTGGAGCCGGCTATCAGTGCTTCAAGTGTGGAAGTAAAGATCATTTTATCAAGGATTGCCCGCAGAACAAGCAGCAAAACCAGCGCCCGGGAAATCAGCAAGGCAAGGGCAGGCAGCAGCAACGTGTGCAAGTTCGGCAAGGACGGCTTAACTACACCACCTTGGCCGACTTACCCGAGGGAGCCCCAGACATGACTGGTACCTTCCCTATCTGCACTCAACCTGTTGTGATATTGTTTGATTCCGGGGCAACACATAGTTTTATAAGCACAAGATTTCATGTGAAATGCGGATTAAAATCGTACCATACCAAATCATCATACGTGATATCAACTGCGGGAGGTAAAATTGCATCCAACCAAGTCACCCGAAAGGTTCCGATCAGGCTGGGAAGTAAAACCTTTCCTACTGATTTGATTCTGCTTGGTATGGAAGGAATTGACATTGTGTTAGGAGCCAATTGGATGACTCAACATAAGGTTGTCCTAGATGTTGCGGAACGAGTTGTTGAGATAAACTCGCCTACGCATGGCCCGAGTGTGCTATATCTGCCACAACGGACTTGCGTCGAGGCGTGCGCTTACACAATGGTAGAAACCCAACTAAAGGACATTCCGGTGGTATGTGAGTATGCCCATGTATTTCCGGATGACTTACCTGGGATGCCGCCGGATAGGGACATTGAATTTGTGATTGAACTACAACCTGGCACAGCACCTATATCAAAGAGACCATATAGAATGCCGCCAATGAATTGGCTGAATTAAAAATTCAACTCCAAGAATTGCTAGATAAAGGTTTCATTCGTCCAAGTGTATCACCTTGGGGATGTCCCGCTATCTTTGTGAAGAAGAAGGACCATTCCTTGAGGTTGTGTATTGATTACCGGCCTCTCAATGCGGTAACTATTAAGAACAAGTATCTGCTTCCCCGTATTGACATCTTGTTTGACCAACTAGCTGGCGCCAGAGTGTTCTCCAAGATTGACCTTCGCTCTGGCTATCACCAAATCAAAATCAGGCCTTGTGACATTCCAAAGACTGCCTTTTCCACACGTTATGGACTTTATGAATTCTTGGTTATGCCTTTTGGACTCACCAATGCCCCAGCCTACTTCATGTACCTCATGAATTCGGTCTTCATGTCTGAACTAGACAAGTTTGTGGTGGTTTTCATTGACGACATTCTTATATATTCTAAGAATGAGGAAGAGCATGCCGAGCACCTTCGCATTGTTCTTCAAAGGTTGAGAGATCACCAGCTCTATGCCAAGTTCTCCAAGTGTGAATTCTGGTTAGAGAGCGTGAAGTTCTTAGGCCACACGGTGTCCAAGGATGGTATATCCGTGGATCCAACCAAAGTGCAGGAGGTGCTAGATTGGCAACCACCTACCTCTGTCCACGAGATTCGGAGTTTTCTGGGTTTAGCCGGTTATTACCGCCGTTTCATTCCGGACTTCTCTCGGATTGCGAAGCCCATGACCGAACTCTTAAAGAAGGGAGTCAAATTCGAGTGGAATGACAAATGTGATGAAGCTTTCGACACCTTGCGAAGGCATTTAACTTCAGCCCCAGTTTTGGCTCAGCCCGATTGCACCAAGCCTTATGATGTCTATTGCGATGCATCAGGCACCGGACTTGGCTGCGTTCTCATGCAAGAGAACCGAGTCATTGCTTATGCTTCTCGAGCACTTCGGCCTCATGAGCAAAACTACCCCACGCATGATCTTGAGTTAGCAGCGGTTATTCATGCTCTCAAGATGTGGAGACACTATTTGATGGGTGTTCCCTGCAACATATACACAGACCACAAGAGCCTCAAATATGTCTTCACTCAGCACATCTGAACATGAGACAGCGAAGATGGTTGGAGTTAGCAAAGGACTATGACCTTAGTGTGCATTATCACCCCGGGAGGCTAATGTAGTTGCGGATGCACTAAGCCGCAAGGCTCGTTGTCATTGTCTTTCCGTGGAGTCCTACGCTGACACCCTGTGTCATGAAATGGCAAAGCTCAATTTGGAGATTGTTCCACACGGGTACTTCAGCATATTGCAGTGGAACCAACCTTGCACGATCAGATTGTTGTAGCCCAATTAAATGACGCGAGCATTAAAATCCTTAAAAGGAAATTGTCTAAAGGAGAAGGTGAAAGAGAAGTACAAAGTGTTTCCGGTTTGATGGGCAGGGAGTGATGTGGTTTGGACATCGCCTCGTGGTGCCCAAAAACACGGAACTCCGGAGGAAGATTATGGATGAGGCTCATCTCTCTAAATTTTCTATCCATCCCGGCAGCACCAAAATGTACCAAGATTTTGAAACAAGACTTTTGGTGGACTCGAATGAAGTGAGAAATTGCCACGTATGTGTCGGAATGTGGACACATGCCAGCGGGTTAAGGCCAGCCACTTGAAAGGTAGCAGGCACGCTTCAACCTCTACCTATTCCCTCATGGAAGTGGGAAGAATATAAGCATGGACTTCATTGTTGGACTTCCCAGAACCCCGCAGGGGGCACGACTCCATTTGGGTAATTGGGGGACCTCCTTACCAAGACCGCACATTTTTATTCCGGTCAATACCTTTTATAACGCTAAGAAGTACGCGGAGATTTATTTGGAGCGGATCATTTGTCTACATGGGTACCCAAGACGATAAATTTCAGATCGTGGTGCTCCGTTCGTAGCACGCTTTTGGGAACAGATGCAATTATCCTAGGCACCAAACTGATCCGTAGTTCAGCATATCACCCACAGACCGATGGGCAGACGGAAAGGGTAAATCAAATACTTGAGGATATGCTTCGAGCTTGTGTTATTCATTATGGAAGAATTGGGAGAAGTGTCTATCCCTGGCCGAATTCTCCTATAACAACAGCTACCAAGCGAGTCTTAAAATGGCACCTTTCGAAGCCTTGTATGGTAGAAGATGTCGGACCCCGTTTGTTGGTCCCAGGCAGGCGAGAGATATACCCATGGCCCTGACCTTGTGAAGGAAGCAGAAGAAAAGGTTAGGATCATTCGGGAGAATTTGAAGACCGCCCAGTCACGGCAAAAGAGCTACTTTGATCAGCGGCGGAAACCACTTCAGTTTGAAGTAGGTGATCACGTGTATCTTAAGGTCTCCCCGACCAAGTGGTGTGCAGAGATTTGGATTGA